>CM069079.1:24306575-24441575 GCA_035578085.1 Solanum pinnatisectum
TAATTTTTATTATCTACAACAACAACATACTCAATGAAATCCCACAAAATGGGGTTTGAGGAGGGTAAAGTGTGTGTAGACCTTACTGCTACCTAGGTAGAGAAGTTGTTTATGTTAGACACTTAGTTCAAGAGAAAAAACAGTCCAAACTAGTATAGAGAAAGAAATAACATAAACGAAAAAGTCATGGCAAGATACTATACACAACCTCACAAATCAACCTGAACAAAAGTTAATACAAGGTAAAACAATAATTGAACAACAAAAAGAAATAAATAATAACCAAACTCAAAGATGGAAGGAGAGGAAGAGAAGGAATTTTGAAGATACATCCAATTCCATTAACAAGGTTAAATTCAATTTCATTGTATATCTGTATGTTTGGTGTAAAGAGATAGGATTAGAGGATTAAGATCAACTTTAAGAATACTTACAATCCTTGTAAGTATTATGCATTTTGTTCTTTTCTGATTTAAAGGTCCCTAGCTTATTCTTAATGCCGAAGCATATAATGTTACCAATTCTCAAAATAATTGCCAAACTCTAAGGACAAGAAACTACAATGGTAATACTATGACTAATAGTACAAAGAAATAAGTTAGGCAAAATAGTTAACTATCTAACTTACCTTCTAACCTAATTGTTGACCTCCATAATCCATATCTAAAATGTCCTTGTTAAGATCAAGTTACGGCATATCCTGTCTAATCACCTCTCTCAAATATTTCTTTGGCCTACCCCTACCTTTCATGAAACAATCCATAGCCAACCTATCACAATTCTGCACTAAAGTATTTATGCATCTCATCTCTACGTGTACGAACCATCACAACCTAGTGTAATGACCCCAGAGGTCACATTCGGAAAATTTCAGAAAAATTATCCTTTTGCCCCTCTCGATAGTTGTTTCAAGTCATGTTTGGTCACTTTATGATGTTCGTTTTTAAATTGGATACGAATGTTGGGAATTTTGTAATCCAGCTTCATGACTTTGCTTAGCTTCCATCCTTGCAAAGGTATAACCCTTCCCTATCTCGACACCCTCGAGGGAGGGGTCCCACAGATTCTTCCCCAAGGTCAAGCTGATTTTAGAGGTTTGGAGAACTTAAGTCGTTAAAAGTGGTTTCTGGAATTAAACAGAGATACGAGTCACACAATGGTGTTCCTTCAGTTCCATTAGCTCTAAAATGCGGAATTCTGTCTAAGGGTGTGGTCATTTTCAGTTTCATAGTCCTTTCATTGATTCAACCCGTGAATTTGAAGTTTAAATACAACGAAGCCACGAGTCACTTTGGTCGATAATCAGAGTTCGGATGCTCAGATTCGAAGACATCATTGAATTCATGGGATGATTTTAAGCATAAGTGAGGACTTCGTTGAATCTTCAGAGTTTCCAAGGGCAATTTGGTGTTTTTGAGTGGAAGTTAGTTTATTGCAACTTTGATGGGTTTTGGGTGAAGGAGACCTCAAATCAATGTTTTGATTGTTCCATTGGGTTTGGAACGTTGAGTTTAGGTTGTTGGCATATCTTATTTGTGTGTATGGGATACTGATCGAATCTGAAGGGCCCATTTAATAATTTTTTTAAAGTTTTGGTGTTTGTTGATGTGTTTTATCTGATAAATGTTAAGTTTTCTTCACGATCGCGAGGCTATTGGTCACGTTTGAGTAGGTATGTAGTCTTGCTGCTTCACGATCATATGGAGGATGTTGTGATAGTGTGGCAATAGTGTCTCTGGAATCGTGATCGCGTGGCCCTGTGTCACGATCGCGATGGTAAATTAATGAGTTAACCAGCATTACTCATGATGATTTCTAGGTATGGGGTCGCAACCACAAAGAGTAAAAGTGACTTGCACAAAAATCTTTTCCAACGTCGGGGTTTCATCCCCATTTCACCATTTTTGAAGTTTGGAAGCTTGGTATAGGCAATTTTGAAGGGTTTTTTCTATAATTTTTTATTGGGTAATGATTTTTAACTACCATCTTTATTACCCTCTATTTGCTTCATGTTTTTATCACCTAATTGCTACTTTGAAGTCAAACTTTGTGAGTTTTCTCAAGAACTTGGGTTTTAAGGATAATGGTAATTTGAGTTTGGTTTCCTATTCATTTCAAATATCTAGTCAGTCCACACAAATTTTTATTTTTTTTAGATTCCCTTTCGGTGATCTTTTTATTTTTTAAGTGAAATTTGTCCATGATTATACAGCCAATGCACGTAGTAAGGGACGGAATTTCGTTGAAAACTACACTATTTAGATAGGGAAAATGAATTATTTATGCATATATGTAAGTCGTTGAATCTCCTTGGCATAAAATATTTTTTTGAATCCCCTTCCTTTAATTCCTGCCATCGCCACTACTAGTAGTGGATGCTATATGTTCTTGTGTCTCATTCTAGTTTTCGACTACCTCAGGGTAGTGAACTAAACCATTAAGCACTAGAAAGAGACACAAGAACATATACTATCAACTAACAGTAAGGGCGGAGCCAGGTATTCAACAAAGGGGATTACAAAAAAAAGTTTTATGCCAAGGAGATTCAACAACTTAAATATATGCAACAAAAGTTCATTTTCCCTATCTACGTAGTATAATTTTTCAACGAAGATCTATCCATGACTACGTTCACAGAGAGTATAAGCATGGACAAAATTATCTTCAAAAATAAAAACATCCATCCAAAGGGAATAAGAAAATAAAAATTTGTGTGGACTGACTAGACATTTGTGATGAGTAGGAAACCAATTAGCTCAAATCACCATCTTCCTTAGAATCAAAGTTTTTGAGAAAACTCACAAAGTTTGACTTCGAAATTAGTAATTAGGTGTTAAAATCATTAAGTAAATAGTGGGTAATAAATATGAGGAGTTAAAACTCGTTACCCAATCGAAGAATCTAAAAATCACCCTTGAAAATTGCCTCTACCAAGCTTCCAAAGTTCAAAAATGGTGAAATGGGGGATGAAACCCTAATTTTGGAAAAGAATTCTTTCCTAAACACTTTTACTCTTCACGATTGCTATGCCATGCCTCGCGATAGCGATAATTAATGTTGGTCAACTCATTAATTGATCATTGCGATCGCGACACAGAACACACGATCACGATACTACATCTAAATTAATGGTTCTTCCGACTCTCCAAGCCATGTAAGCTCGTAGAGCATAGTCTAGATGGGAAAACATGTCAACATATGTAGCCATCTACTGTTGCTTCACATCAAATGTAACTTTACCCATCATAGTCCGTACTTATAGGTTTAAACAAAAGATACAACAACAATCTCAAAAAAACTAGGCTCGGTGCAACAGACATCATACAACATGGCCTCAAGAAAAGGATTTTCTACTATTAAATTGTTACATATTCTGTTATCAATCTTACAAGTCATGGCTCCTAAAGGAGAATGAGATAGTTAATGCTGCATTTTTTTGTCTCTGATGATCTAATCCTCTCTTTGATAAATCTAAACAAGGAAATCACATTCTACCAAAATTAAGGAAGATTGACAAACGAGTATACCAAAATAAAGTTTATTAACTCATGTAAAGATGGAAACAACTCAGCCCCATACCACAGGAAGTTTGATTTACTTCCTTCTTACCTTCTCTTTATAATTCTTTCTTATTATTCTTCCAACTTTCAAGTTTTGCAAGAATTAAATCAAAGAAACCACCATCTGAACTATCCTTCGACTTGATTAATCTAGAATCTAGGACTTAATTAGAGTTTAATAAGTGTCTGTGGGGAGGGGGGGGGGGGACTCGACAATATTAATTTGAGGCACAAACCACAATTGAAAACGAGGACCATTATGGGAGAATGAGGATGTTTGGTGAATTGTTTTACAAATGACCCACCAATTTTTACAAATGATCCGATTAGATTTTTTTCCTTAAATATTTAACCCCTCCCCCCACCCCCAACCTCCCTTAAGTTTTAAACTAAGAAATATTTATTCATGTGAAGTGTTACTTAATAACAACATTGACAATACCTAGATCTGCCACTTTATAATAGTGCTAACTACTACCTACCTATTCTAAATGGATCTCTCTCCTATTAATAGAAATAAGTTTAGTAAAATATATACATAAGATTTTTTTTTGGGATATTTAACATTTTGTTTTATGAAGTGTTGTGACTTTTCTAAAGAGTTGTGATTTCTATGAAAATTTGTGACTTTTCCATACGGCTGTGACTTTTCTGAAGTGTTGTACCTTTTCCAAAGGGTTGTGACATTTCCGATATAAAAAAATAAGAGCACATTCACACTACCATCTGTTGTCTATAAATAGAAGATTTCCTTTTATTTATCAATAACAAATTTCTGCACATGTTCTTCTACAACTAAAGCAAGTATTTTAACTGTACTTTACTGTTGTTGAGTTGTTTTAAATACCGATACACTAGTATGTAATATCGTTCTATCAAGAGAGGATATATTCCACTAACCTTGGTACTTTAGGGGAATATTTTCCTTAAAAACACCCTATGCATTCAAGAGACTCGATTTTCTTCTTTGTAACACCCCGTATCTGGAAAAGGGAAATGAGGCACATTTTAGGAAGTTGCATGTGCCAGCCACGGAGGCCAACCACGGCCCGTGGGTAGGACCACGAACCATAGTGTGGTCCATGGACTGGACATCATACCAAGTTGTAGAGGCTTAGGACCATTGCTTGACCTAGGGACCGTAGGCCAGACCACGGTCCATGGTCGAGGTTCCATTGTTCACTTGCCCAAGAACCATTTTCTGATGACCAACAACGGTCCACTAGGATGGGACGTGGGTCAGTCCCGGTCCGTCGACTCGGGTCCGTTGGTAGTCGGCTGTTAGTTATTTTCAGGGGCAGTTGGGTCTTTTACTAATCAATTAGCTCCTATGATACGTTGTTTTACCCTTCACAAAGACCCCTATATAAGTATTTTCAACCCCCAAATTAGGCCATTCACTTCATTCTTCCAAATTCACAAAAGAAGACTTCTCCTCTCCAAAATATTTCTCTCTCTGGAAACTTGAAGAAGAAAAAGAAGGATTCAACCTAGGGTTTCAAGTCAAGGTCTCAATTCTTTCATTGAAGGATAGAATTTGGATTCAAGGTATTACACTTTTCATCCATGGATTCCTTCCATTCATGGAGTTCCCAAATTACTCTATTTCAAAAGGTAGAATTCCCCAATTGAGTTAGGGGTTTCTTCAATTATCATGGGTTCTTTTCATTATTGATTTAAATGATTTAATTATGATCTCTTATGCATGAATTGATGAAATATAATAATTTTATGATGATTTCCCCTTGAACCCATGTAATTCCTATGTTTTCAAGTTATGAATCATATGATGAGGGATTTTGAGCATGAAGTAAGTGTTTATTGAAATTAAGTATGTATTTCAAGCTTTAGAGGTATTTATGATGAAATCCATATCTAACCCATTTTTTTTTATAAATGTTGATGATTTAAAGTGGGTTTTGAACCTCAAGAGGTAAATTATGGACTTACGTATTTTCTTATGAAATCTATGAAAATGTTTTAAGGGAGCTTTGAGAGTAAAATTCCAATGATCATTATGTGTTATTGAATGGATTTTCTCATGTACACATAAGAGCAAGGTGTGAAAGGTTTACTTACATAGAAAGGATTCTTAGGTTCAAAGGCTTTCTCAGCTAATTGAATCAAAGAGTAAGACTTGTCCTAATGAAACTAGCTTGGATTGGTTATCCTAGGATGCCTTTACATGAATAATAAGGTCAAGTAAAAAATGACTATTATGTGAGATTTATGCTTAGCACTGAGGGATATTGAGATGGAGGCTCTCCCATTATTAGAGGTTGGATTTCTAAAAACAATCTCCTTATCCCTTACCTATGTTCCCCCATTGGATGATTGTCTTAAGAGACACTAGCTACTAGATTTACTTAAGTTAGAAGTTCATGGTTCTACCTTGACAAGTAGGAGAACCCTTTTTGGTATGGGAGACACCGGGGGATCATGTTAAAGCTCACTTGGTCTCTATGTTGGTAAAGACCAATTCCCCATATTAATAATGAACTTAGGTTACTTTAAGAAGTATCGCATATGAGTTCAAAGGTTTTAAAGATGATGTTAGCTTGCATTTGACCTTGGTTTATGACTTATGTTTTCTAAACTCTCTTATATCATGTTTTAGCTTGCTCAATTGCATGTCATGAAATAAAATGTCCCTTTTAGAATGATTTAAATGTTTTATGTATGACTATCATACTTGGTACATTGTTTTGTACTAACGCATACTTGCTTACATTTCCCCAAATGTAGGGTCCGACAGTCAAGGTCATGAGTTTCTTGGATAATGGTTGAGTTCGAGATTTTAGAGCTTATCTTATGTAACACCCCGAAAATTCATAGGCTAAACTAGAGCCAAAACGTGAAGGTTACAGTCAAGGAATGAAGGCAAGAGCCAGGGCAAAAGGCCAAGGGCCAAGGCAAGTGCCAAAGCTGCCTAAGCCTTTGGCAAGGAATTGCCCATGACCACGAGGATCCTCACGACCCATGGTGGCCACCACGCCTTGTGGTGCCACTTATGGTAGTGAGGTAGTTGCCTCCCTAACGTTGCCCAACGTTGGCTCATCTCCACGAGCCACTTCACGGTCAGTGGTGAAGACCACGGCTCATGGGAAGGCTCATGGTGATGCCTTCAACACTTGAGAGGCCAAGGCATGATGGCAAGCCACTGCCTCAAGGCCCATGAGAGGGACCACAGCTCTTGGCAAGCACCACAGCTCGTGGAGCCCCTCGTGAAGTTGCCTTGGGCTTGTGGGCTAAAGGCACATGATGCCTAGCAACTACCTTAAGTCCATGAGTGAGACCACGGCTCGTAGAGCCCCTCGTGGCACCTTGGCAGCTCACTTAAAATGAGGGGTGTTATGGGTAATTCCTATTTAAGTCCTATTAAAGTGAAGTCGTTTTTCCTTAGTTTTATACACCTATATAAGTCCTTTTAAATAAAAATATACCCATTCACCCCATTAATTCCAAAACCCCAAATCGAATCCTAAAAGTTCATCTTTTCTAAAAAAAATTCTCTCTCTAGAACTTCAAGGAAGAAGAAGAAGGAAGTTGGAGCTAGGGTTCAAGAAATAAGTTCTTCTCATCAAATTCATTGGGCTTCATTGTTAAGGTATGGTAGTCCTTTATCCATGGATAACTTTCTGTCATGACCCAAGGGTACCCCCTAGACGTAACAAGGCACATAGAAGCCCAAAAGGCACCATGTAAGCCACTTAGAATATAATAACATAAACATAGAACAATGAAGAGTAAAAAAACACATTTCAAGTCCAAAATTTTATAAAGGAAAGCGGAAGTCTTGACTTGTCTCAATTAGCCATCTCACTACTAAAAAACTACCAAAAAACGATGGATAGAAAAGCGATGGACTGCGTCGCTCCAAAAAGTGACGCCATTTGCCACGCTGTCCATCACTTTTTAATAAAAATAATTATTTTTAAAATTATTTTACAAAAAGCGACGGCCGGCATCTCTTATTCCGTCGCTTTTTTCGTGGAATTTTACGCTAATTATATATATAATTAATAATTATTTATTTAATATATATGGAGACACCGTCCGTCACTTTTTAATAAAAATAATTATTTATAAATTAAAGAATAACAACTTTGTCCATCATTTTTAATTTATTTTATTTTATTAATTAGTTTTTTTAAAAAGCGACATACAGCATCTCTTAGTCCGTCACTTTTTGATCAAAATATCTAGTCAAATATTTCTAAAAAGCGACAGACAATGTCTCCTAGTCCGTCGCTTTTTTTAAATTATGTTGAACCAAAAAGCGGGTTTTCCCCCCATTTTCCCATCTCTCTTTCTCTCTTTCTCTCTCTTCTCTCTTCTCTTCCTTCTCTCTAAAACCAAAATGTTGCACCGCCGCTGTCGCCCTTCTCTCCTTGAGCATTAGTCCCGTCACTGCCTTGCCCCATCGGCACCGCCACCTGTTGTCCCCACTGCCTCTTTTCCTTAGCTTGTTAAGGTTAGGGTTTAATTACTTTTTTTTTTTCAAATCTAGTAATATTTGATTTTTTATAAATTAGTATATTGTTTTATTTTGATGAATTGTGTTATTCAATTGTTAATTTGTTTATTTGATTATTGCTAGTTAGGTACAGAATTAGGGATTTTTTATTTTAGGGTTTTCTTCTAAATTGAGGTTTTTTAAATATGATTGTGAATTGAGTATTAGAAGATAGAACTAGCAAATAATTAGAAGTTAGAACTTAGATTAGTTGCATTTTCCAACTTTGAAATTCCTGAATTTAGTATGTTTGACGGTTGAAGTTAGAAAAACATTAAATTGTATATGAAAGTTAGATTACTTTGAAGTTAGAAGAATATTGGATAGTATATGAAAGTAGAAATTAAATTAGTCGAATTTTCCAACTTAGAAGTTCTTGAATTTAGTAAGTTTGAAAGTTGAAGTTAGAAAAATTGGGGATTTTTAAATATGATTGTAAATTAAATATTAGAAGTTAGAACTAACAAATAATTAGAAGCTAGCTAAAAGTTAGAGATTAGTTGAATTTTTCAATTTTCCATTGTATTTGTGCTTATATGTATTATATTGTTGTTGAAAATTGAGTTACTTGAATTATATTCTTGAACTTAGAAATTCTTGAACTTGGAAATTCTTGAACTTAGAAATTCTAGAAATTAGAAATTCTAGAAATTAGATATGAACTTGAATTTTTGTAGGATTTTAGAACATTAACTAGGTTGTGAACTTTAGAAATCTTGAATTATTGTAGGATTTTAGAACTTTAGGTTGTAAACTTTAGAAATCTTGAATTATTGTGGGATTTTAGAACATTAAGTTGTGAACTTTAGAAATCTTGAATTATTGTATGCTTTTAAACTTTAGGTTGTGAACTTCAGAAATCTTGAATTATTGTAGGATTTTAGAAATTTAGGTTGTGAACTTTAGAAATCTTGAATTATTGTGGGATTTAAGAACATTAAATTGTGAACTTTAGAAATCTTGAATTATTGTAGGATTTTAAACTTTAGGTTGTGAATTTAGAAATATTGAATTATTGTATTTAGAACTTTATAAGATTATAAACGTTAACAATCTTGAATTATTGTAGGATTTTAGTCCTTTAGGTTGTGAACTTTAGAAATCTTGAATTATTGTAGGATTTTAGAACTTTAAGTTGTGAACTTTAGAGAACTTGAATTTTTGTAGGATTTTAAAACTTTAGGCTGTGAAACGTTAGAAATCTTGAATTATTGTAGAATTTTAGAAAACTTGAATTTTCATAGGATTTTAGAACTTTAAGTTGTGAACTTTAGAGAACTTGAATTATCGTGGGATTTTAGAACTTTAGGTTGTGAACTTTAGAAATCTTGAATTATTTTAGAATTTTAGAACTTTAGGTTGTGAACTTTAGAAATTTTGAATTATTGTGGGATTTTAGAACTTTAAGTTGTGAACTTTAGAAATCTTGAATTATTGTAGGATTTTAAACTTTAGGTTGTGAACTTTAGAAATCTTGATTTATAGAATTTATGAACTAATTATTAGGTTGAATTTTAGAAATCTTGATAAAATATAGTCTTTATGAACTATTTGTAATTTTGAAAGGAATTTTTTGTAATTTTGAAAGACTTTATAAGTTTTTAAATCACAATTTTTGTATGTTAATTTAAGTTTGTTATTTTATATTTTTGTAGCTTATTTATAATGTTTTGTGTGTGATTGGGGCTGAATTGAATTGAATTGAATTGAATTGCTTTTGCAGGTGGGTAGCAGAAACTGGCAGCTTCTGTTGTCAAAAAGATTGCAGAAAAAGCGATGGACAGGGTGGTTTTGTCCATCGTTTTTCTAGATTTTATTTTTTTAAAAACCTAGAAAAGTGACGGACAGGGTCCTTTAGTCCGTCGCTTTTTTTAATTTAATTTTTTTTAAAAACCAAAAAAGTGACGGACAAAGTCCTTTAGTTTGTCGCTTTTCTGGATTTTTTAAATTTTTATTTCCAAAAAAGTGACGAACAACGTCTCATTGTCCATCGCTTTTAAGATTCTAAAAAATTAAAAATTAATTAAAGCGGCGGACTTCGTCTCTTTTTTAAAATAAAAATAAATAAATAAAAAAAGCAATGGACGGCTCACATTCTTAAAAAAATTATTTTTATAAAAAAAATTAGAAGCAACGCAGTCCATCGCTTTTGGAAAAGCATCAAGCCAAAAAGCGATGAGATTGACTGCGTCACTTTTCCGTCGCTTTTGGCAGTCCGTCGCTTTTTTCGTCTCTTTTTGGTAGTTTTTTAGTAGTGTCCATTACAATACTTGAGTCAAAATAGGGTCACAACCCAAAACAACATAATCCAAAAGTGAGAATACAAGAATGAAACTAGAATGATAGTATCCGTCCTCAAATCATGAGGACTCACGAAACAAGTAAGGAGAATGAACAGATCCAAGCTCTAGCCACAATGGGGACTACCTTGAGAAACGGACCCTACACTTGGGGAAAATGTAGGAAAATATGGGTTAGTACAAAGATGCACTAAGTATGATAGCCATGCACAAAATCACGAAAACACGCTTAAAGGGACATTTTAGTTTAATGCATGCAATTTTCAAAGTCAAAGCATCATTTTGAAGATAGTGGAAAAGCATAAGTTATAAGCATAATCAACTCATAGATCATCGCATCATAAAAGGACATACCATAGATACCTGATATACCGTGAGTTTACTATATTTTTAATACATTTCAATTAAGAGTTGCGTGTGTCTAGGGCCATTTTGTATTAGAACTAATGTTTATTGTGCTAAATTTGCATGAGATAGGCTTGGACGAGGTCAAGAGAGATACAGCTAAAATTTTGCAGAACTGGCTACCCACGGAAGTGACCTACGGACCGTATGTCTAGTCACGGTCCGTCAGTGGGTAGGCGTGGATTGCTCATCTGGGAAGTTTGACCAAGTATGGAACTACAGAGGCAAGTGACGGACCGTAGGTCAACCCACGAACCGTCCTGCACGTCCGTCAATGATCACTGAGAGTTGAAGTTCCAATACCGGATCAAAAGTTCTAAGTGTAGAGCCACGAAAGAGGACCCACGGACCGTGGATCGACCCACGGTCTGTAGTGCACGTATGTCGATTGCAACTAGAAGTTGAAGGTTGAAAAACTTCTGAGAAATTGTTTAAGTCTTGAGCCATGAAAGGGACCTATGGATCGTAGGTTAGTCCACCGTCCGTAGGTCAGTATTGTCGATTGAAGCCAGGTCCAGAAAAGTTTATTTCCTTATTTCATTTCCTCTTTGTTTGGGACATGTTTTTCTATAAATAGGGCATGTAAACCTCACTTTTTGAGGGTTAGACATTATTGTTTACTTTTAGTTCTTGGTATTTTTCTTGGGAATTAACTTGCAAACTTAAGCAATTTGATTTCGGATTTTGGTTTATAAAGATTTTGGCTTTGAATTCCAATAAGAGATTACGGGTTTCTTCAACTGATTACATAAGTTCGTGAATTCTTCTTCTAAAAATATGCATTGTGTTCTTGCTAGCATGAGTAACTAAATCCACAACTAGGGTTGTGGGAACCAGGAGCGATTATCAAAGTATGAATAATAACTAAGTAATTCTTGAATAGTGTTGATGCATGCATTGATAATTCTTTCTTTTAGAAGTCTTTTTAACGGTGGCCAACGTTAGAACTCACCTTGTTGCTACTTGCCGGACCAAGGAGGTAGTTAATAAGAAAAGAATTATCAATAGAGATTTAGTATGATACTATCTAATAGTCTAGTGTGAATTGGTGTGAGGGTGAAAACTAAGCCATACATTGGTGTGATGTCTAATCTGAGGTAAAGGTAAGGGTTAGTAAATTATACACATGTAGCCGGACCAAGGTGACATAACATACCACTTTGCATGTGATACACTAGGAAAGTATTATTATTACTAGGATTACCGCGTTATGAGCTTATGGGGAACACATACACCGTAGTTTTTTTCTCTCATTGATAACAACTAAAGTTCGAATCTTGCTCACTTGCTCTCTAAACAACAATAAGTTATTCGTTACACAAACCCCCCCCCCCCCCTTTAGTTACTTGTCTCGGAAATAATTTGACTAAACAAAGATAATAGTGAGTTAAGTTTAAGTCTAAACCATATTCCTTGTGGGATCAACCCCAACCTAAAAGTTGGGTTCTTTACTTGATAACGATCGCTTATACTTCTTTAGGGAGGTGTAATTTGAGCGTATCAATACCCTAATAGCATACTTGTGCAATGTATGAGTAAGATCCCATAATCTCACCTATACTAAGTAAAGCTTCTTAAGTACCCATAGGTCATATTTCATATTCTTGTTCATATTATTATACTAGTGGGAAAAGGTCTTAACCGACATAGACCATGTGAGCTACATAGAATCCAGTGTCTACCCCACACCGAAAAGGGGTTGTTCTACTTGCCTAAGGTAGAACCATACTCTTAGCTTAGGTGGATCCACTAGCTAAATACCTATGAGGGCACATAGTTTATGGGATAAGGAGATTGCTACTAGAAACTCGGACTCAACTAAGGTATAAAGTTTCCATCTCATGAGATACACACTTTGGGAACCCGGACTTAACTAAGGTAGAAGGAACCCATTTGGGAAGCCGAACTCAACTATCGTATAAGCTTCCATCTAATATTCATATCCACTCGATGCTAAGCATACCTTCCCATAGATAACATATTATGTCTTGACTTAAGTTCATATTCATGGAAGAATGTCTTGAAACTCCATCCGACATAATTCATACTATAGTTCATAGATTCAATAGGTGAGAATAGCCTTTCAACCTTAGAATCATCATATTGTGAGAAAACCTTTCTCATCATATCAATTTCATACATAAGTGTGTACATGAGGATAAACTTAAACAACACCACAACTAGCTCATAATTATATTCACTTTACTCTCAAAGTGTTCATAAAGCATATACATAAATTTCATAATCATGCATAATCCTCATACTCTGCCCTTCAAGGACCATAGACCACATTCCATCAACTACATCTAGAATTACTACATTAGACATGGATATTAATATGATTCAATTTTACTACTACAAACATAATCTCATAATATTCTTCTGTAATCAACAAACCCACATCACAAGTTCATAATTGAGTAATATGGGGGTTTTATGGGTTCTTGGGGATTTTAAAATAAAAACCATAATTAATAATCAATTCAATCATAGTATAAACTAAATAAAACATTAGAATCATTTTTGAAAGGAACCCATGACTTAGAGACAAACCCTAACTTTTGGGGGAATTTCCATCTTTGAAATTGAGTTTGAAGGGACTCCATGGATGAGAACTATTCATGGATGAATGACTACCATACCTTAACAATGAAATCCAATGAATTTAGTGAGAAGAACTTAATTCTTGAACCCTAGCTCCACCTTCTTCCTTCTTCTTCTTCCTTGAAGTTCTAGAGAGAGAATTTTCTTTGTAGAGAATGAAGTTTAGGGTTTTCTTTTAGATTTAAGGGAGAATGACTTAATTAGGGGAATTTTGAGTCTAAAAAGCTTATATACTTGAATAGTTAAGGAATAGAACAACTTAGTTTTGAATTAGGCGAAATAGGAAATGCCATTAAAGTCCCTACTTACCTTCAAGGTTGCTGAATGCTAAGGCTCACCAAGGGCACTTGGCGACTCGCCAAGTGACCCCTTGGCTACCCTAAAATTACAGTAGCTAACCCAAAGAAGCAAGCCAGCTTAGCAATGGGGGAGCTCCTTTGGCGATGTACCAACCCAACCGATGAGCCCCAACTCGGATCGCCCAATTTTCAAGCAGCTGGGACAAGGGGACTGCCCACTAGTCTATAGTGGCTCCACTTGGCCAATCGTCAAGTCACCTTGGCGATGGTACTGCCCCTCACCGAGTGGATCAAAGGAAAAAAATGTTTTCCTTCATTCTTCCCAAGGTAGTTTAGGCCCTTTCCCTCTTCCATGGCTAGCTACCCCTTCACACTTAGCCCTGGTCTAGCCTACTAGAATCCAGGGTGTTACAATATCTCCCCCTTGGGAACATTCGTCCTCGAATGACGACCTAGACACCTTATGGAATTAAAGACTCAAGACTAGCAGTCCATCATGAATGCAATGTAAAAATAATGCATAATTCATAGAAGGAAACTTCAACTCCATCTAAAACATAATCAATAAAACACGAGGAAGTAGAAACTACATCTAACAACCCATTATGTATGAAACTCAACATTTCTCAGATTCATAGGAGGAACTACCTTCTCCAACTAAAATCATGCTCAACACAATCTCATGGAGCCTATACTCAATTACTCTCAAAAGCATACTAAAGTTTGTTCATCAACTCATCTCATGAAGTCAAATAGGCAACTCATACTAAATGCATAACAACATGAGGAACATAGATCATGAAACTCATTTCCTTATTACACATGAATTCTCAAGAACATGCATAATCATAAGGAAATCATGGAAAAACACATGACTCCCAAACTAAAACTCAAGAGGAACTAATTACCTCAAGATTGAATAGGAGTAGAAGGAAAGAGATGAGGATATTGAGACTTCATATCGGCCTCAGCCTCCCATGTAACACCCTGAATTAAATGATTTCTCCATAAAACATTCACGGAAGCTATTTTCTTGTTTCTCAATCTCTTGACTTGCCGGTCTAGGATCTCTACCGGAACCTCTTCGTAGGAAAGACTTTCGTCAACTCCCAACCCTTCTATGGGAGTAATGGACAATAGATCTACAATACACTTCTTAAGCATAGAAACATGAAATACCAGATGAATCGGGGCCAACTCATTTGGCAAATCCAACTCATAGGCAACCTTCCTAATACGCTTCAAATTTGTTATGGGCCTATATACCGGCGACGAAGTTTCTGTTTTTTATAAAACCTCATTACACCCTTCATGGGTGAGATTTTCAAATAGACCTAATCATTAACTTCAAATTGTAGATCCCTTCGCCTCACAGCGGCATAGGACTTTGTCTACTTTGAGCCATCCTCAACCTCTCTTTAATGAGCCGAACTTTTGCAATAGCTTCATAAACTAATTCGGGACCAATAAGAGAAATTTCACCTACCTCAAACCAACCAACCAGAGACCTACATCTCCTACCATACAAGGCTTCAAAGGGAGCCATACCAATACTTGAGTGATAACTATTATTGTAGGCAAACTCTATTAATGGCAAAGGGTAAACCCAATTACCCTTGAAATCTATAACACATGCCCTTAACATATCTTCTAATGTTTGGATGGTATGCTCCGCTTGCCCATAGGTTTTAGGATGAAAATTCGTGCTAAGCTTAACCTTAATACGAAGCTCTTTTTGGAATGACTTCCAAAAGTCTGAAGTAAATTGAGTACCCCGATCCAAAATAATAGATAAAGGGAGCCCATGCAACTTCACTGTCTCTCTTATATACAACTTGGCATAGTCTTCCGCCGATGAGAAACCTTGACGGGAGTAAAGTGGGCTGATTTGGTCATCCGATCTATGATGACCCAAATAGAATCATGTTGCCTTCAAATACAAGTCAATCCCATAATAACGTCCATATTTACATCTTCCTATTTCCAAGTGGGGGTACTTACATTTTGGGACAAGCCTCTCGGCCTTTGATGCTCAACCTTAACTTGTTGACAATTAGGACATTTGGCTACAAATTCTGCAATATCCCTCTTCATACCATTCCACCAATAGACTTCCTGTAGATCACGGTACATCTTGGTGGCTTTCGGATGAATAGAATATTGCGAACTATGAGTTTCCTCTAAAATTTGTTCCATCAAACCGTCAACATTCAAAACACATAACTGACCTTGGTACCTAAGCACCCCATCTCCCTCTTGGGAGAAAGCCTCAATGGACTTCTTGAGTACTAACTCTTTCAACTCAACTAATATAGGATTGAGACCTTGTTTAGACTGCACATCCATAACAAATGATGATTCGAAACTATTATGGACCATGACACCACCATTGGTGGAATCCATTAGTTGGACACCTAGTCGGGCCAATCTATGCACCTCACAAACCAATTTTTTCTTCTCATCCTCTACACGAAACACACTACCCATGGACAATCTACTAAGTGCATCCGCTACCACATTAGCTTTGCCGGGGTGGTAAGGGACACTCATGTCATGATCCTTCAAAAGTTCTAACCACCTTCTTTGTCGGAGATTCAAGTCTATTTGACTAAACACCTATTGAAGACTCTTGTGATCGGTGAAAAAATCTAGAAGGACTTCGTACAAGTAATGTCTCCATATTTTCAAGGAAAATACTACCGCCACTAATTCAAAATCATGGATAGAATAATTCGCCTCATGGACTTAAAGTTTCCTTGAAGAATAGGCAATCACCTTACTGTTTTGCATGAGGACATATCCCAACCCCACTTTAGAGGTGTCACAATATACCACAAAACCATATGTACCCTCCGAAAAGGTTAACATCAGAGTAAAAGTAAGTCTATCCTTCAACTCTTGTAAAATTTTCTCAAAAGCTTTTGACCATCAAACTTAGCCTTTTTTTTTTAATTCAAAGCTGTCAATGGAGAGGCAATGGAGGAAAACCCCTAAAAAAACCTTCTATAGTAACACGCCAAATCCAAAAAGCTTCTAATTTCGGAAGGAGTTAGAGGTCTAGGCCAACTCTTGACCGCATCTGTCTTCTTAGGATCTACCTCAATACCCTCACTTGACACAATATGACAAAGGAAAGCTACGGACCTTAACCAAATTCACACTTGCTAAATTTTGCAAAAAGGTATTGGTCCTTAAGAACTTGCAACACAATCCTCAAATGGTCCATTTGATTATTTTCACTCCTTGAATAGATAAAAATATGATCAATAAGCACAATCACAATCATGTCTAGGTATTTCCTAAACACTCTATTCATCAAATCCATAAATGCCACCGGAGCATTTGTCAACCCAAATGACATAACCAAAAACTCATAGTGACCATACTGGGTCCTGATTCCATCTGTGGAATATCAACGCCTCTCACCCTCAATTGGTGATAACTCGAACGAAGGTCAATCTTTGAAAAATAGCTAGCCCCTTGAAGTTGGTCAAACAAATAATCAATTCTCAGAAGGGGATATTTATTATTGATGGTCCCTTTATTCAATTGACGATAATCGATGCACATTCTAAGAGACTCATCCTTCTTTCTAACAAACAACATCGGAGAACCCTATGGAGAGATACTTGGTTGGATAAAACCCTTATCTAGCAAATCCTTTAATTGCTTGTTCAACTCCTTTAACTCCGCCGGAGCCATTCTATAAGGAGGAATGGAGATAGGTTGTGTATCCAGTAGAAGGACTATACCAAAATTTATTTCCCGCTCAAGAGGAATACCGGGCAAATTATCAGGAAAATTTTTTGAAAACTCATTCACTACCGAAGCCGACTCTAGAGAAGGGGTTTCAGACTCGACATCCCTCACCCTCAGAAGATGGTAAATACACCATCTTGAGATCATCTTACTAGCTTTAAAACAAGAAACAAATTGACCTCTAGTGATCAAATACCCCCCCCCCCACTCTAAAATAGGCTCATTTGGAAATTGGAACCTAACCACTCAAGTCCTACAATCGATAGAGGCATAACATGCATGCAACCAATCCATACCCAAAATCACATAAAAGTCTAACATATCTAACTCTACCAAATCCACTAAAGTAACTCTATGGGACAAGGAAATGGGACAACTTCTACAGATTCTTTTAGCCAAGACTGAATCACAAATCGGGGTAGAGACTGAAAACAGTTCTGCTAACACTTCAAGGAGTATTTCAAACTTCATGGCCACAAAAGGTGTCACAAAGGACAAAGTAGCATCGGGATCTAACAAGGCATATAAATCGATAGAAAAGACTTTTAACATACATGTCACCACATACGGGGAGCTCTCTTGGTCACCTCGGGATTGAAGAGCATAAAAGCGGTTTTGCTTTTGACCATTGGAGTTGGAACTGCTTGGAGGATCTTGTTTATCTTCCCCTCCCTTAACCATGAGCATTGGACAATCTCTTATCTTGTGGCCAACTATGCCACAACTAAAACACCCATCGATACCAACAAGGCCCTTGCCATCATGCTTTCTACCACATTTTGCACAATTAGGCCAAGAAACATAAGAACCACTACTATTACCTCCTTAAGGTTTAGGGTTGGAAACCCTATCCTTGTTGATCCTTGGAGCACTAGAAGAGCCTTGGTTGGAAAACCTTTGATTGAACCTTGGTCAATCTTGTCCATCATACCTAGCATTGGAGAAGTTCTCGTCACCAATTCTAGCTCTTTTCACCTCCCTATTATTTTTCTTGAGTTTTGACTCCTCAATTTGTTGCATGTACACCAAAAGGCTTGAGATATCCATGTCATGATGGAGCATTGTTGTACGACATTCTTCTTCAACCAAGTCGGACACACCCATCAAAAACCTACTCATCTCATCCCTCGAATCAGCCACCATAGATGGATCATACTTGGATAGATGGGTAAATTTCAAGGCATACTCCTTGAAAATCATGCTACCTTGCCTAAGGTTAATGAATTCTTCCACCTTAGCTTCCCTCAACTCTCTGGGAAAGAATCTACCAAGAAATGCTGACTTGAACATTTCCCACTCAACCATGCCTGCTTCTATGAGTCTTTCCCTCTTCCATAGATCATACCATACTTAAGAAACATCCTTTAGTTGGTAGGCGGCTAACTCTGCCATCTCTTGCAAAGACACCCCCATGACAACAAGAGTTTTATAATCCTCATTGATAAACCTTTGGGGATCCTCTTCCACTTGAGAGACATTAAATTTGAGAGGGTTAATTCTAGCAAATTCCGTAACCCTAGAGGCAGCAAAATTCACATTAGGATTGACTGGAGCTACCACATCCCTATTGGCTTGATTTGCCAAATCTTGGGCCAACATTTGAAAAGCTGACCTAACCTCCTCTTTTCACAAAGCCGAAGGATCAATCGAAGCTTCAGGAGGACCTTCTTGATTCACGTTCTCCTCTTCCATCCTTCTAGGATTAGCCCTTCAGGTATTCATCTCCTGAAGACACAAGAGAAGGATTAGGAGAGGGAATTTAAGTTAAACTCTATGGCACGACTTAAGAGTAATGAAAGAGTGAAATTTCCTAAACACATTATAGCCTCTCATTCATAAAGGTGGCACGCTTCACATTTATGAACAAGACTTTACTAGACGTGGCTTATGAGACATCATCCTATAATCATTCTAAACCTTGTGCTCTAATGACCAAGTTTGTCATGACCCAAGGGTACCCCATAGATATAAAAAGGCACATAGAACCCCGAAAGGCTCCATGTAAGCCACTTAACATATCATAATATAAGCATAGAACAATGAACAGTAAAAAAATGCATTTCAAGTCCAAAATTTTATAAACGAAAGAGAAAGTCTAGATTTGTCTCAATTAACCATCTATTGTACTTGAGTCAAAATAGGGTCACAGCCCAAAACAACATAATCTGAAAGTGAAATACAAGAATGAAACTACAATGATAGTATCCATCCTCGAATCATGAGGACTCACCAAATAAGAAAGGAGAATAAACAAATCCAAGCATCCAAGATCTAGCCACAATAGGGACCACCTTGAGAACCCGACCCTACACTTGGGCAAAATGTAGGAAAATATGGGTTAGTAAAAAGATGCACTAAGTCTGATAGTCATGCAAAAAATCACGAAAACATGCTAAAAGTGACATTTTAGTTGAATGCATGATATTTTCTAAGTCAAAGCATCATTTTGAAGATACTGGAAAAGTATAAGTCATAAGCATAGTCAACTCATAGATCATCACATCATAAAAGGGACATACCACAGATACCCTCAAAGCATACTTGTGCAATGCATGAATAAGATCGCATAATCTCACCCATACTAAGTAAAGCTTCTTATGTACCCATAGTTCATATTTCATATAATTGTACTAGTGGGAATAAGCCTTAACTGACATAGACCATGTGAGCTAACATGGAATCCGGTGTTACCCCACACAGAAAAAGGGTTGTTCTACTTGCCTAAGGTAGAACCACACTCTTAGCTTAGGTGGATTCACTAACTAAATACCTATGAGGGCACATAGTTTATGGGATAAGGAGATTGCTACTAGCAACTCGAACTCTACTAAGGTATAAGATTTCCATCTCATAAGATACATAATTTGTGAACCCAGACTCAACTAAGGTGGAAGGAACCTATTTGGAAAGCCGGACTTAACTATCATATAAGGTTCCATCTCATATTCATATCCACTCGGTGCTAAGCAATAATTCCCATAGATTACATATTAAGTCTTTAATTATGTTCATATTCATGGAAGAATGTCTTGACACTCCATCCAACATAATTCATACTATAGCTCATAGATTCAATAGGTGAGAATAGACTTTCAACCTTAGAATCATCATATTGTGAAAAAATCTTTCTCATCATATCAATTCCATACATAAGTGTGTACATGAGGATAACCTCCAACAACACCATAACTAGCTCATAATCATATTCACTTTACTTTCGAAGTTTTTATAAAGCATATACAAAAATCTCATAATCATGCATGTTTCTCATACTTTGCCCTTCAAGGACCATAGACCACATTCCATCAACACATCTAGAATTACTAAATTATACATGGATAATAACCTGATTCAATTAACTCTACTACTACAAACATAATCTCATAATATTCTTCTCTAATCAACAAACCCACATCGCAGGATCATAATTGAGTAATATGGAGGTTTCATGGGTTCTTGGGAATTTAACATAACCATAATAAATCATTAATTCAATAATAATATAAGTTAATCAAACATTAGAAGCATTTTTAAAAGGAACCCATAACTTGGAGACAAACCCTAACTTTTTGGGGAATTTCTATCTTTGAAATTGAGTTTGAAGGGACTCCATGGATGAGAACCATCCATGGATGAAGGAATACCATACCTTAACAATGAAATACAATGAATTTGGTGAATCCTAGCTCCACCTTCTTCCTTCTTATTCTTCCTTGAGGTTCTAGAGAGAGAATTTTCTTTGGAAAGGATGAACTTTTGGGTTTTCTTTTAGATTCTATGGAGAATGACTTAATTGGGGGAATTTGGAGTCTACAAAACTTTTATACTTAACTAGTTAAGGAATAGAACAACTTAGTCTCGAATTAGGTGAAATAGGAAATGCCATTAAAGACCCTTACCTTCTGGGCTGCTGCACACTGAGGCTCGCCAAGTGGACCTTTGGCTCGCCTAAAATTACTGTAGCTCACTCAAAGGAGCAAGCCAAATTGGCAATGGGGGAGCCTCTTTGGCAATGCGCCAACCCAACCGGCGAGCAAGGACTTGGCTCACCCAATTTTTCAGCAGTTAGGACAAGGGGGACTGCCCACTAGGCAATGGTGGCTGCACTTGGCCAATCGCCAAATCACCTTGCCGATGGTACTGCCTCTCGCCGAGTGGATCAAGGAGAAAAATGTTTTCCTTCACTCTTCCCAAGGTATTTTAGGCCCTTGCCCTCTTCCATGGCTAGCTACCCCCTCACACTTAGTGCTAGTCTAGCCTACTAGAATCCGGGTTGTTACACTTTGATCCATGGAATCCCTCCAAATTCAATTTCAAAACTAGCAACTCCCTAAAAGCTAGGGTTTGACTCCAAATCATGGATTCCTTTCAAAAACAATTCTAATAATTTATCTACTTTATATTATGATTGAATTGATGATCTATTATGGTTTTTATGTTTATATCCCCAAGAATCCATGAAATTCCCATATTCCCAATTTATGACCTTGTGATGTGGGTGAATTGATGAAAGAAGGATATTATGAGATTATGCTTGTAGTAATTGATTTATTTGATTTATGTTACTATCCATGTATACTTTAGTAATTCTAGATGTGTTTATTTGATATGATCTTTGACCTTTGGAAGGGTTAGATAAGATATTATGCATGTTTTATGAAGGTTATGTCTATGATTAAAGAACACTTTGAGAGTGAAGTGTCCATGATTACGATAATGTTTATGTGTTGATTGAAAGCTATTCTAATAAACACATAATGAACATAATGTGAAAGGTTTTATCACACAATGGAGATTCTAGGTTGGAAGGCTTTCTCACCTGATTGAATCTAATGTTATATGTAGACATGGGCGGTGAAAGGTTATTCTGACACATGATCTAATGATCTATCCTAATGAAACAAGTTATGACTTAATAAGTACTCCGTGGGATAAATGCTTAGCATCGAGTGGATATTGAATATGAGATGGAAGCTCCCCTGTGAGAAAGGCCGGGTTTCTAGAAGCAATCTCTTGAGATGGAAGCTCCCCCCGTGATAAAGGCAGGGTTTCTATTAACAATCTCCTTATCCCATAAACTACGTGCCCCCGTAGGATATTTAGCTAGTGGATCAACCTAAAACTTACAAATGATGGTCTTACCTTAGGCAAGTAGGACAACCTATTTTGGTATGGGTAACATAAGATTCCATGTTAAGCTCACATGGTCTATGTTGGTGAACGCTTATTCCCACTATGGCAACAATATGAACAGGAATATGAATTATGAACTATGGTTACCCAAGAAGCGTTACTTAGCATGGGTGGGATTATGGGATCTTAATCATGTAATGCACAAGTATGCTTTGAGGGTAATTATGGTATGTTTTTCTTATGTTATGATGATATATGTAATGAACATGCTTATGAGTTATGCTTTTCAATTGTCTTCAAAATGATGCTTTAACTTAGTAAATTGTATGCATTCAACTAAAATGTCCCTTTTAGAATGTTTTCAAGGTTTTTATGCATGACTGTCATACTTAGTGCATTTTTGTACTAACCCATAATTTCCTACATTTTTCCCTAAGTGTAGGATCCAGTTCTCAAGGTGGTCCTCATTGTGGCTAAAGCTTGGATTTGCTCATTTTCCCTAGCTTGTTGGTGAGTCCTCATGGTTCGAGGACAGATGTTTTCACTTAGTAGTTTCTTTTCTTCTATTTCCTTTTTGGACTATATTGTATGGGAGATGGCCCTTTTCATTTCGACTGTTCTAATAGATGTCTAAATTGAAACAAGTCTAGACTTCTGTTTTCCTGTATAAAAATTTTGGACTTGAAATTTGTCTTTACTCTTTATTGTTCTATGCTTATGTTATGATATGCTAAGTGGTTTACATAGTGCCTTTCGGGTTTCTATGTGCCATGTTACATCTAGGGGGTACCCTGGGACTTGACAAACTTAGTAATCAGAGCACGAGGTGAGTCCTCATTCTTTGAGGACAGAGTTTTATTGTTTCACTTTCTTTCATGTATTTTTCTTTTGGACATGATGTATGGGCTAGGCCCAATTTCATTTTATTGTATTAGTGGCCATGATGAGACAAGTGTTTTAGACTTCCGCTTTTCTTTCATAAAGAATGTTTTGGACTTGGACTATTGTTTTACACTTATTGTTCTATTTCTTATGTTATGAGAGCTAAGTGTCTAGTATGGAGTCCGTTGGGGTTCTATAATCCATGTTACATCTAGGGGGTACCCCTGGGTCGTGAGAATCTTGTTATCAAAGCACAAGGTTTAGAATTATCCTGAGATGTCTCATAAGCCATGTATAGTAGAGTCTTGTTCATAAGTGTGAAGAGTGCAACATTTATGAATGAGAGGCTACAAGATGATTAAGAAACTCTACTTTTTTCATTGCTCTATGTCGTGCAATAGAATTTAACTCTATAATGTCTGGCTCCTAATCCTTATTTTTTGCTTTACACGACATGGCTACACGAAAAGCTTATACAAGAAGGAATGTGAGGGATAATGCGGAACAAGAAGCTCCTCAAGTTCCGGTCGATCCTTTGATCAAGCAAGTGTCCAATGCGGAGTTTAGGGATGCTTTTGGAGTGTTGTCTCAAGCCATGACGGCCCAAGCCAATAGGTAGGTCGAGGTTCCTGTGAACCCAAATGTGGGCACGACAACTTCTAGAGTGAGGGACTTCACTAGGATGAACCCTCTAGATATTCATGGTTCTAAGGTTGAGGAAGATCCTTAAGAGTTTATTGATGAGGTCTATAAGGTTTTGATGATCATGGGAGTTACGCTGATAGAAAATGCGGAGTTGACTTGTTATCAACTAAAAGTTATAGCTCAAATATAGTATAACCAATGGAAAGAAGAAAGACCAAAAGATGCGGGTTGTCTTGATTGGAGAGGTTTAAGGACGCTTTTCTTGATAGGTTATTTCTCGCTGAGATGAGGGAAGCCAAGGTGCTTGATTTCATTAACCTTCGACAACAAAGTACGAGTGTGAGGGAATATGCTCTAAAGTTCACTTAATGCTATAAGTATGTTCCAACCATGGTTGCCGATTCAAGGGCTAAGATGAGTAAGTTTGTTTTAGGTGTGTCCGAAATGGTGGTTAAAGAGTACCGAACAGCTATGCTCATTAATGATATGGACATCTCTCGTATCATGGTCCATGCACAACAAATTGAGGAGGAAAAACTTAAGGAAAAGTCTAGAGAGGTAAAAAGGGCTACGACCGGTGATGATAATTTTTCACATGAAAGGTCCGATGGACATGGTCGTCCTAGATTTCGACAATGGGTTTCCTATCAAGATTCATCCAATGCTCCTCTAATGTTCTACAAAGATAGGGTGTCTAACCCTAAGCCTCAATGAGGTAATGATGGTTGATCTTCATTGCCTACGTTTACTTTTACTAAGTGTGGAAGGAAGCACGAGGGTAAGCAAAACTGATTCTATGCACTTCATACTCATGGTGAACAAGAGGGTTCACCCAATGTGGTGACCGGTATGTTGAATGTTTTCCAATTTGATGTTTATGCTTTACTTGATCTCGGTGCTACCTATCATTTGTGACGCCATATATGGGTATGAGGTTTGATGTTCTTCCAGATGTATTGTTAGAACTTTTTTTTGTCTCTAATCTTATTGGTGATTCTATTGTAGCTAAGATGGTCTATAGAATGTGTCCCATTTCCTTGTCCCATAGAGTTACTCTTATTGACTTGGTAGACCTTGATATGTTAGATTTTGATGCAATCTTGGGTATGGATTGGCTACACTCAAGTTATGCTTCTATTGATTGTACAACTTGTGAAGTCAACTTTTAGTTTCCGAATGAGCCTATCCTAGAGTGGAATGGGGGAAATTCTATGCCAAAGGGTTAGTTTGTCTCTTATCATAAAGCTAGAAAGATGATTTCTAAGGGTTGCTTTTACCATCTAGTTAGGAAGAGGGATGTATTCTGAAACCCCTACTTTCAAGTCAGTCCCCGTTGTTAATGATTATCTGGAAATATTCCTAGATGATCTACCCAATATTCCTTTAGAGCAGGAAATAGACTTCGGTATTAACCTTCTCTCAAATACGCAACCTATCTCTATTCCTTCTTACCACATGGCTCCGACAGAACTTACAAAGTTGAAAGAACAATTGAAAGATTTGTTGGATAAAGGATTCATCCAACCAATTATCTCTTCATGGGGTGCCCCAGTTTTGTTTGTTAGAAAAAAATATGGTTCTCTTTGTATCTGTATTGACTATCGTCAGTTGAACAAGGTGTCTATTAAGAATAAGTATCCTGTTCCCAAGATAGATGATTTGTTTGACCAACTTGAAGGAGCAAATTATTTTTCTAAGAATTATCTTCGATCGGGTTATCACCAATTAATGGTGAAAGAAGATGACATTACGAAGATGACTTTTCAAACTTGGTATGGTCATTATGAGTTTTTGGTTATGCCGTTTGGGTTGACAAATGCTCTGGTGGCATTTATGAATTCGATGAATAGGGTGTTTAGACAATACCTTGACATGTTTATGATTATGTTCATTGATGATATTTTGATCTACTCAAGAAGTGAGAATGAGCATATTGATCATTTGAGGATCGTGTTGCAAATTCTTAAGGATCAACAACTCTTTGCAAAGTTTAGCAAATGTGAATTTTTTTATGGTCCGTAGCTTTCCTTGGTAATATTGTTTCAATTAAGGGTATGGAGGTATATCCTAAGAAGATGGATGCAGTCAGGAGTTGGCCTAGACCTCTAACTCCTTAGGATATTAGAAGCTTCTTGGGTTTGGCCGGTTATTATAAAAGGTTTGTTGACAGTTTCTCTTCAATTTCCTCTCTTTTGAAGGCTTTGACTCAAAAGAAGGCAAAGTTCAGATGGTCCGAATTATATGAAAAGAGATTTCAAGAGTTGAAGGATAGACTTACTTCTGCTCTGGTGTTGACCTTACCGAAAGGGACAAATGGCTTTGTTGTTTATTGTGATGCCTCAAGAATTGGGTTAGGATGTGTGCTTATGCAAAATGGGAAAGCTATTACCTATGCCTCAAGGCAACTTATGGTTCATGAAAATAATTATCCTACCCATAACCTTGTACTAGCGGAGGATGTATTTGCCTTACAGATTTGGAGACACTATTTGTATGGGGTACATGTAGATGTGTTTAATGACCACAAGAGTTTTCAATATGTGTTTAATAAAAAAGATCTAATTCTTTGCCAAAAAAGGTGGCTTGAGTTATTAAAGGATTATGATATAAGTGTTCTCTATCACCTTAGAAGGCATATTTGGTGGCGGATGCTCTTAGTCAGTTATCTATGGGTAGTATGGCTCATATTGAAGAATAAAAGAAAGACTTGGTTCGAGATGTTCATAGATTGGCCTGATTAGGGTGTTCAATTAGTGGACTCCGCCAAGGGTGGTGATATGGTTCACAATGGTTCCAAATCTTCTTTTGTGGCGGATGTGAAAGCCAAACAAGGTCTTGATCTAATTTTGGTAGAATTGAAAGAAGCGGTGCTTAAGAAATCTGTTGAGACTTTATCTTAAGGGGAGATGGTGTACTTAAATATCAAGGTCATTTATGCATTCCGAACGTTGATGACTTGAGGGAACAAATCTTTACAGAAGCCCATAGTTCGCTGTATTCCATTCATTTGGGCACCACCAAAATGTGTCGTGATTTACGTGAGGTCCATTGGTGGAATGGGATGAAGAAGGATATTGTGGGGTTCGTGGCTAAATGTCCAAATTGCAAACAAGTAAAGGTTGAGAATCAGAAACCAAGAGGTTTATCCCAAGACATTCGCATTCCTACTTGGAAGTGAGAAGCCTTGAATAAGGACTTTATAGTTAGGTTTCCTTGCACCCAGTGACAACATGATCCTATTTGGGTGATAGTAGATCAGATGATGAAACAGGCTCATTTCCTTACCGTCAATGTTTCCTTTTCAGCGGAGGACTATACCAAGTTGTATTTCTGATTGCGGTACCCAATTCACTTCTCTGTTATAGATGTCATTCCAAAAGGTTCTTGGCACTAAGGTTAAGCTTAGAAAAACTATTCATCCCCAAACCTATGGGCAAGAGGAGCATACTATCCAAACTATGGAAGATATGTTAAGTGCCTGTGTGATTGATTTTATGGGTATTTGGGATGACCATTTTCCATTAATTGAGTTTTCTTACAACAACTATTATCACTCAAGTATCAATATGGCTCCATTTGAGGCCTTATATGGTTGTAGGTATAGATATCTTACATGATGGTTTCAAGTGGGTGAAGTTGCCCTAATAGGCACTGACTTGGTACAAGAAGCCATAGAGAAAGTTCAACTTATAAGAGAAAAGTTGAAAACGACTCAAAGTTGACAAAAGTCATATGCCAATATTAGAAGAAGGGATATAGAGTTTGATGTTAATGATTGGGTTTACTTGAAAATCTAACCCATGAATGGTGTAATGTGGTTTTATAAGAAGGGGAAGCTTAGTCCCCGATATGTAGGGCGATATCAGGTTTTGAGGAGTGTTAGTAAGGTTGCTATAAGATAGTTTTGCCAAATAAGTTGGCATCGGTGCATCTTGTTTTCCATGTCTCTATGGATATGAAGTGTGATAAAAGTCTTTCTTATTAGGAAGTTTTGGTTTAGATTTTAGACCGGCAAGTCAAAAAGTTGAAAAATAAAGAAATAGCTGCCGTAAAAGTGTTGTAGAGGAATCAGTTAGTTGAGGGTGCTACTTGGGAGGCCATGGACGATATGATGTCCCAATATCCTTATCTCTTTCTGTCTACTATTATTCTAGCTTGAGGTAATGAGTTCATCGTGGTTTGTCCTTTGTTTTGGGAGTCATGTGTTTTATGAGTTTCCATGATTTCCTTATGTTATGCATGCTCATAAAAGCTTGTGTTTTGAAAGAAAATGAGTTTATATGATTGATTTTCCTCATGTTATGGTGCATTGAGTATGAGTTGCCCATATACTTCATGAGATGAATTGATGAACATGCATTAGCTATGCTTTTTGAGAACGAATTACATATGGGCTCGATGAGATTGTGTTGAGCATGCTTTTAGCATTGAAAAGGTAGTTCCTCCTTGAACATGAGTAATTTTGAAATTTCATGTACATTGGGTTTCTAGCTGTAGTTCCTACTTCCTTATGATGCATTGAGTATGATTAGCTTGGAGTTGATGTTTCCCTCTTTTATATGTGCATTTCATGCATGATGGGCTGTTAGAGTTACTTTCACGCCTCTTATGATGTTTTGAGAACGTCCTAGCTTGGAGTTGATAGTTCCTCCTTGGTTACATGCATTGCATTGTTAGGTTGGGTTGTTAGTTCCTCTCCTAACCTTTTAGAACCAATTTAAATCTCATTCGAGGATGAATGGTCCAAGGGGAAGATATTGTAATGCCCCGTATCAAAAAAAGGGAAATGAGACACATTTTGGGAAGTTGTAGGTGCTAGCCACAGAGGCAAACCACGACCCGTCAGTAGGACCACGGACCATATAGTTGTACGTGGACTAGCCACCTTGCCAAGTTGCAAAGGCTTAGGACCATGGCTTGACCTACGGACCGTAGGCCAGACCACTCTCAGTGGTTCAGTGGCCGAAAAAAGAGTTTTTGATGACCAATGATGGTCCACCAGGATGGGCCGTGGGTCAGACCACGGTCCTTCGACTGGAGTCTGTTGGTGGTCAGCTATCAGTTATTTTCAGGGGCAGTTCGGTCTTTTCCTAAATAATTAATTCCAATACAACGTTGTTTTACCCTTCACTAAGACCCCTATATAAGTATTTTCAACCCCCAAATTAGCCAATTCACTTCATTCTTCCAAATTCACAAAAGAAGACAAATTCTCCTCTCCAAAAATTTCTCTCTCTAGAAAGTTGAAGAAGAAGAAGGATTCAACCTAGGGTTTCAAGTCAATGTCTCAATTCCTCCATCGAAGGCTAGCATTTGGATTCAAGTTATGATCGTTTTCATCCTCCATTCATGGAGTTTCCAAATTCCTCTTTTTCTAAAAGTAGAATTCCCCAATTGAGTTAGGGTTTTCTTCAAGTATCATGGTTCTTTTCATTATTGATTTAAATGATTGAATTTTGATCTCTTATGCAGTAATTGATGAAATATGATGATTTTATGATGATTTCCCCATGAACCCATATAATCCCCATGTTTCAAGTTATGAATCATATGATGAGGGATTTTGAGCATGAAGCAAGAGTTTTATGAAATTAAGCATGTATTGCAAGCTTTACATGCATTTATGATGAAATCTAGATTTAAGCCATGTTTTCTAAATGTTGATGATTGAAAGTGGGTTTTGAACCTCAAGAGGTAAATTATAGACTTATGCTTTTTCTTATGAAATCTATGCAAATGTTTTAAGGATGATTTGAGAG
Organism: Solanum pinnatisectum; assembly: GCA_035578085.1. Taxonomy (NCBI): domain Eukaryota; kingdom Viridiplantae; phylum Streptophyta; class Magnoliopsida; order Solanales; family Solanaceae; genus Solanum; species Solanum pinnatisectum. Next base: position 24,336,438 of record CM069079.1, read on the forward strand.
TAAAGTACAAATGATCATGATGTGTTATTCACATAAGAGCAAGATGTGAAAGTCTTTCTCACATAGAAAGGATTCTTAGGTTGAAAAACTCTCACCTACTTGAATCAAAGAGTAAGAGATTTCCTAATGAACTAGCTTTGATTGGTTATCCTAGGATGCCTTTCCATGAATAGTAATGTCAAGTAAGAAATGACTATTCTATGGGATTTATGCTTAACGTCAAAAAGATATTGAGATGGAGGATCTCCTGTTAGTAGAGGCCGGGTTTCTAAAAGAAATCTCTATGTCCCTTACCTATGTGCCTCCATAGGACGATTGTCTCAAGAGACATTAGCTAGTGAATCTGCTTAAGCTAGAAGTTCATGGTTCTACCTTGTCAAGTAGGAAAACTCTTTTCGGTGTGGAAGACACCTAAGGATCTCTATGTCAGTTACATCTAACTCCCCACGTATATAATGAACTAAGGTTACTCCAAGAAGTATCGTATATGAGTTCAAAGGTTTTAAAGATGATGTTCACTTGCATTTGACCTTGGTTTATGACTTATGTTTTCTAAACTCTCTTATATCGTGTTTTAGCTTGGTCAATTGCATGACATGAAATGAAATGTCCCTTTTAGAATGTTTGAAATGTTTTATGCATGACTATCATACTTGTTACATTGTCTTGTACTAACGCACACTCTTGTGTGCATTTTCCAAAATGCAGGGTCCGACAGTGAGGGTCATAAGCTTCGTGGCTAGTGGTTGAGTTCAAGATTTTTGAGCTTAGTTGAGTCCTCATCCTTCGAGGATGGAGTTTTATTGTTTCACTTTCTTTTATGTATTTCTCTGTTGGACATGAGTTATGGGCTAGGCCCAATTTCATTCTATTGTATTAGATGGATATGATGAGACAAGTGTTTTAGCATTCTTCTTTTCTTTTATAAAAAATATTTTGGACTTGGACTGTTGTTTTACTCTTATTATTATATTTCTTATGTTATGAGAGCTAAGTGGGTTGTATGGAGTCTTTCGGGGTTCTATACGCCATGTTACATCTAGGGGGTACCCTTGGGTCGTGACATTCTTTGAGAAAAATATTTCGTTTAAAAATTATTTTTCTTTACTAATTTTAAGTTACTAGTTTTGAAAATAAACTTTTAACATTCTTGTTTCTTACCAAGTTCTTTAAAGTTATTGTTTTCAGTATCTTATTAATACATGTTGAACAACACTACTAATTCTACACCAATGGTGGCTTGGAACTTTTGGCGTTTATGTCAAGCATGATGCATTATACAGAAACATTCTCCTAGTTAGCTTTGATGATTTTCCTTTTTTGTCACGACCCGAATCTATACCCCAGTTGAGACACGGTACTCGAAACAACGAGTGGCCCCAAACTAACCCTTATATATCAAAGTATATCATGTGAAACTGATGTAGAAGCTGAAACATTTGCTTAATAATTCTTAGTAAGGAAATCAACAAATCCACTATGATACAAAAAAAACTAATGTCTGAGATAAGCCTCTAACATTTAAACCGAAGAAAATAAGTTTACCGAGACATGGCCCCTAATTACCTCAAGACAAATAACCAAAAAAGTACTAAACATTGACTAACAACTAATCTAGGAAGTCCCCAAGTTGGGATGGCTCACGAAGTGTTGGCTAGAACTGGACAACCTCTCTAGCCACGAGTCTTAGTATGGACGTAGAAATCTATATCATAAAAAGATGCAACGCAAGCAAAGTATGCGTCAGTACTTAGAATGTATTGAGCAACTATGGAATACTAGCATAATTGTAAAATTTCATAACGAGGATAGTAAAATAAGGTTTCAATAATCATGTGCATAATAAAAAAACTAAAGAGAAAATAGTTGGAATTTATGACCAAGTATTATGAAAATCTCTTTTCATAGGTACATATACATATAGTTGATTCTTTTCAATTGTCTTGAATAATCATATACATAAAATAGCATACTTAAATTTGCATAATTGGAGAGTTCTTATAACCGACATACACCGTATGAGCTCATGATGTCCTTAAACTAACCTAGTTGGGAGGGCTGCCCTATAACTTGACAGAGTATGTGACCATGTTATTTCTATGTGGATCCACTAATCTAAGCCTCTCAGGGCCATAAGGTCAAACAACAAAGAGGTTAAACATAATTCTACGTTGGCTCATAGTTATGGGACTTAGTTCTAAACCCGCATCCTCTCGGTACTAAATAGTCCTCCCAAAACAACATATATTCATAAATGCTCATAGGTATGAAAACCACTTATCATATTGAATCATTTATGAGGCTAAACTCAAAATTCATATCTTAAAATAACATGTATTGAGGTTGTAATTCAAATCATGCTTGTTTTGATGCTAAGAATCCACATGGGTTTGAATGACCCTAAGAATCATGATAAATGAGTACCATAAGGTTTCAAAATTCAAAGTGAAACAATGGAAAACATAGCTTATTGAAGAAAGATCATAATTTCATAAAAGTCGTAGCGTTGCTTCTAAAAATCATATGAAATTATTGAGAATCAAAATACATTACGTATGAGAGCGAATGAATACGCTCATTTAAGCCTTACATACCTTAGTAGGAAAGTTTAATGGAGGATCTTTAAAGATGAACCCTAGTGTTTATATTTCTTGAAGGTCTTGTATGTAGAATTTTAGGAGTGAGAGAGGATTTAATTATGAAACAACTAATTTTCGACTCGTTTAGGGATATTTAGATGACTCCTAGATGGTTTTTAGGACAAAAATACCCTTAAAAAAAATAAAAAGAGCTGGAAGTCGGGATTTTATTCCAACGGACAGTGAGGTCCGTATTCACTCTTTAACGCGGAGCCATCGTGGAGGTGCTGCCACCCCAGAACATCTCTAATAAATCAAGCATATCCTTTTACCCAAAACTCGAATTATGGTGGTGGGAAGCGGAATCATCAATCATTAATTTGAAAGGTTGTGGGTCATTTTACTCTTCATATTCAATAATATATGATTGTTTGAAGTTGAACCTTATATTGAGACATGCGAAAACATAGTCAATAGAAATGCTTTGAATTTGCCTTTGTGTTAGAGGTTCCTTATGACCCTGAATCACTTCTAATACTCCTTCTACATTTTGTAAAAACCTTAAAATACATGATGAAGTAGGACATCACTTGGTTCATGTTCATACACTTACGATTAATGATTTAGATTCTAATAGTAGAGTTGCGAGGTGTTACAATATCTCTTCCTTGGGATATATTATACTCGAATGATGATCAAAACTAGAATTGACTTTTTAATAGAGTGAACCATGATTTTTTGGACTATTAGAGTTTCATATAATTGTATAAACTGAATTTACCAATAATAGGGGTCTAGTAATCAATAATAAGGAATTTAAAAGCATGAGCAAAGAGGGTAAGAACTAGCATAGTCCAGAACAACATAAACAAGGTGGTGGACTTAGCCTCCATCGTCCTCTGTACGACTTGAAAAGGGAACTCTTATCACATTCCAGGGAATGAATCATAGGCATAATTCATGTGAGACACTGACATAGATTTTATAAAGTATGAACAATATTTAATTTGACGTGGGCGCCACACCATCTGAAGCTACTTGACATGAGATGTGGGTACCATGGGTACGAGGTAAGAATAAGTCTACCTTAAGGGATACGACTTCTGACCTTTACAATTTAGAAATATTTCTTAACTACGCTTTTTCTCTTGAATACTATCTTGCATCAACTGTAACTTATAAACCTCAGAATGATACATATGTCTACTTCAATTCAAGTCTGAGTCTAACCACATGCTCTCACAATGATCAAGCCTAACCTGAATTTACTAGGTGTTACACGTAGATTAACATATTAATCCTATGTTTCTATAGGAAATTCCATCCCAAGAATACAACTTCTTCTTACAACCTCATCCAACTAACCTCAAGTTCAAATCAAAAAGCTAGTAGTGCATAATTCATCCATCCATATGTTATCAAAATAATATTCAAGTCTATTACTATAACTACTTCATGGAATTCAAGGTAACCAATCGATATAATAGTCTCTGGCTTTCTTTACATCCTTAGAAGCTGAAATTTTCAAGTATTACTACAAAGAAAAAAAACCGAGATTGTCATCTTACTATTTCATACACTAAATCTTTAATTTCCCTCCACTTTTATAACCTTAGAAAAATTAAGAATATCCTGATCTTCCTAATTAGCGGCAACTACCTTCTCCTCTAAAACCATCTTTCAACTGTTATCAATAGCACTATCGCAAAATATGGAAGGTCACTAAGGGACTAAAGTATGAGGATTTAGAATAAGAGAAGATACTATTAAATCACAACTTATAGTTATCATGACTTAGACACTCATAAATAGGGAACCTGAAGAGATAAGTGTAATAAGCACGAGTATGGCATGTACTTGAATCATATATAATACACAATGAGGCCATCTAGGCATGAACATGTTATAACCATCAATCATTACCATGGGAGAATGTAAATAAGATTTTTCACAACAAAATCATAGGCATAAGTTGTTTATGAAGTATGTTCTGGAAACATACTTATAGTATTGTGATTTTCACTAGTCGCCAAGAATGTATCATCAGTACATATGACTGAGGATATTGCGAAATCATGGGTGCATGCATTTTGAGGTTTATATGATAGAGATAGAAGTCATAGGTTCCTGGAGTAATATAAGTGTCGTTTTTCTAAAGTTATTTCTATCTATTCTAGAATCTCAACATGAGTAGAAATCTTTATGAGGTGAATTGATTATGGGACACATGCATGATGTTAAGATATAAGAGATGAGTAGAGAATCAAAATGGTTAAAAATTGTAGAATACTCTAGATTAAAAATGATTTGTTATCTCATTATAAAGAATTTTAAAATTTATCACCATCTGATTCGTAACACTTGATGTGGTTCTTCTCCAAATCATCTCCCCTTAGATCAAGGCTGACATTCTAAGTTTGTGGGTTTATTCCATATCATCTAAACTAAGAAACAATATACACATGACCACTTACTTTACTCAGACAACCAATATGGGAAGATACTAGCTTCATTATTGAATATTTCTTTTAAAGATACCATTATAACTTTTCCTATCTTTTCTACCAATTTATCATATAATTTATACTCTTACTAGAAAACATAACCAATTTTCCTAGCACCTCATAATCGAATCATTCTTGCTATTCTACTGAAATCACACCTTTAAGTTCTTATCCCTCTGAATTAGTAGATATTAAAGCTTAACTAAGAATCACAACACCCTTTATCTCTAAATCCTTGATTCAACTCTTAATAACACCATATATGACAAACTATAATTAGTCTTTTCCACACTTAGATACTAAATCATATCAACTAGAAATGCATAAATCTAAATAATTTTGTAATATCATGCATTAACATATTACCTCTAGTTCAGTTCTATCTTCCCAACTCATAAGGATCTATCTCATCTACTTACATAGTCACCATTCATTGTCTAACCTATGGTTAACATCTACATCATACTTGAACCATCACACTTATTGAAATTTCATAATATTAAATTGTTACATATGTTATATCAAGTCTACAAGATCAATTTCAAAAAATCTGCATCACTAATCCCTAAGCTATCATTTATTTCCACTATAGATGATCATTCACAGTTCAAACTTAATTTGTAGAAATACAACTTCACATACTACCCTGGCTTAGCAGCTACTAGATAAGTAAATAAAATGAGAAAACCTAGTCCGCCAAAATCTCTTACTGACAGTAGTCGATCTTAATCATACAACATATCTAGTTTTAATACATGTAGCATATATTTCTATAACACATCATCACTACTTATCCATACAAACTTTTAAAATAGATTCATAGCTCTATATGAATCAACCAGTTTCTTTTAAAAATAACAAAGTAAAGCCTAGATCTATCAGTTCTTAGCCACCCTATATGTTGAAAAATGACTTGAATCCTAAACTGCTTTCGTAGTTCAATCATAATCTATGTCGCATTAACCAATGACATCTTTTCTATCTTCTACCATAAGATCCACATAAACTTACAATCCCTCAATTACACTAAACGAAATATCACCTCAATTCTAACTTAATAGATAAATAACTTTTATATATATATATATGTGTGTGTGTGTGTGTGTGTGTGTGTGTGTGTGTGTGTGTGTGTATGTGTGGGTGTCTGTGTGTATGTGTGTGCTACACCCTGATAACTCATTATCCCCACAATTTTGGATGCTACACTTCTATATTTACACATCACATTTTCGGTCATTACACTAATAAATCATGCCCAAATCACACTATCCTATGAGTGACAATACTACTAAAGACTTTAGACACATACTTTCTGCTTACACGAATGTTATGCGTAACAAAGAGTTATAGAAGGTTCTGGATGCATGTCATATTCGGCTCAGCAACATGATTCACATAAATAAGAACATAAGATTTTGAACTAATGGGATAAAGAATACTAACGGGTTCATCTCAAGCTCTTTCTATGGTCTTTGAAATGTAAATAGTTTATATGAGAACACCTTATCAGTAAGAATCAAGATTTACTACTTCTATTACCTTGAATTTGAGGAATAGTTAGAAAAATAGGAGTAATGCATGAATCTGCATATGTTTCTTAGGGGATAGCTTTGTTGCAGGATCTAGACTATAAATGAGAGAAATATTTCCTAAACATCCTTTAGCATCCCCCTTGTAAGTGTGGCACACTTCACACCCATAAAAGGACTCTACTAGATTCTACATTCCATAAATGTGGCACACTTTTCATCGCATAATTTTAGAGTAGTGAAAGAAATAGATTTTCGTAAATATCTTATAGCCTCTCATTCATAAAATGTGCGCGCTTCACACTCATGAACAAGACTCTACTCGACGTGGCTTATGAGACATCCTAGGACCTTTCTTACATGGAATATAGGACACCAAGAGGCCCTACATGAGACACTTAGAATACATCATACAAGATAATAGTAAACCAAGTGAGGTTTAAACACAGTTTCCAAACATAAGAGTTGATAAAATGTAGCGGAAGTCTATTATAGTCTCAAATCCATCTAGTACATCAAGAGTGATCAGGATGTAACCCATGCATAACATACAATACTGAAAAGTAAAAAAATTATTAAATAAAGGATCAGTCCACAGAACATGAGGACTCACCAATCTTCAATAGCTACTACGTGATCCTTAGACACGGAGAAGTGAGAAGGAAGTGTCAGACCCTACATTAGTCAAACAATGTAGGCAAGAGTATGCATTATTAGAAAAAACATGTACCAAGTATGATATCAATGCATAAAAGATACGAAATCATGCTAAAAAGACTTTTACGTGACATGAAAAAACCAAGTTAAAACATAAGACAAGAGCTTAGATAAAATAATTATGATCATGGTCAATCCGAGTAGATATAATCTTAAGACACGGGTGAGATACTTCTTGAAGCAACATTAATTCATTACCTTTAACCAACATGGAGACCTCGTGAGCGATAACAAGGAATCTGGTGTCTACCCCACACCGAAAAGAGGTGTCCTTACTTTCCAAAGTAAGAACCATGAACTTCTAGCTTACGTGGATCCACTAGCTTATGTTTCTATAGACAAACCTATGGTGGCACATAGTTTATGGGACATGTGTTATTGCCACTTGTCCACTCAGTGCTAAGAAAAAGTCCCACTGAATATTCATTAGTCTTATCTCATCTTAACATTCATGATACATGGGAATTTGTCACTTGTCTTATCATTAACGGACATGGGTAATTCCCGCTTGCCTTATCGTTAGAATACCTCCTTAACTTTATTCATTTTATGAGAGAAGACCTTTCAACGTTATGAATCCTTTATGTGAGAAAATCCTTTCACAATCATGTTATGATTAGTATATGAGAAATCATTTTACAACAACAAAAATTACATTTATACATCCCTCTCAAATCATCCTTAAAAAATTTGCATCCTTTTCATAAAGAACATGCATATCTTCATAAACTCATTTTTCATGATTCAAAAACTTCATAATATGATCAATCCTAGAAAAATGGATTTCACATGGGTTCATGGGGATTCAACTTAGAAACATTCAAATTCTTCAATTCATCTGTAGTAAGACATAAAACAATCAATTATATCATAATTGGAAATAACCCATGAGATTGAGTAAAAACTCAAACTTCCATTGGAGATTTAACTTTGCAAAGTTGGAGGATCTAGGAACCCTATGAAAGGACTCCATAGGTGAATACTATCATATGTTGATGACAAGAGCTTACAATAAATGGTGAATTTGGAGACTTGACCTTAAAACCCTAGCCTCCTTCTTCTAGCTTTTAAAGAGAGAAATATTTGGGGAAAAACTTTGATCAACTCTGAGAATTTAGTAGAATGAGTTTAATTGGGGAATTTTGAGGGTAAAAACGTTTATATAGGGTCTATAATAGAAGGTAAAATGACATAGTATTGGGTTAGAACAACAAGGAAAAACCAAAAAAGCCCCTTCGAAAATAACTGTTGACCCTCACCAACGGCCGGACCTACAATCTGTAGGTACCACTATGGACCGTCTTGGTCGACCGTTAGTGGTTTCAAAGACCACCAACGTTGGATCCCCAACGACGGGACCCCATGTATGGTCCATGGGCCAACCTACGGACCATACACCTCAGTCGTGGGTTTCAAGTTTTGGTCCTGAATTTCTCAAAGTTTGGGACTCACCTATGAGACCTACCTACCACTAGTGCATAGGACGACAGACCGTCCTGGTGAACCGTATGAAAGTACTGAATGTTGAAATTACTTACCAACCACGGGCAAACCTATGGACCGTTTGTAAGATCATAGGCTATTGGTGGCTCTATTGGTACTAGCACCTGATTCCAAGAGACCTGCAATTTTCCATCTTTTCAAAATACGAGGTGTTACAATAGGAACCTTTATAAGAGACCTATCTACGGCCAAGATCATTCGATGGACCGTGCTAGTAAATTGTAAGAAAGTACCGAAACTTGATTTTCAATGAAATTTTCCCCACTACCTATGACAATAGTCTACGACTCATAGAAATTTTTATGAACCGTAGAGTGGTCTCATAGACTAGGACATGTCGCCCAGAAATATTCAATAAATTTCCTTTTATAAAATTGAGATGTTACAGTATCTCCTCCTTGGTAAATTCGTCCTAGAATGGCACTCAAGCTAGCATGAAAAGGAGTAGGAGATAAAGTAATAACCCAACATGAATGCAACTTTATTAAAATGCATATAACCAAGGAGGAACATCAACTCAAAGATAAAACATATTCAAAACATCATTTCATAAGGCCTACATGCAAACCATACTCAAATGCGCATAGTCATGAAGCTATCAATCAAGCTAATTCAAAATCTCAAAAATCATATTCTCATGAGCTTGCATGCATGAGGAAACATGAGAATTACTAAGACACATGAAACCAAAAGGATGAACGATGAGAAGCTAAATAACTCAAGCTAGAGTAGGATTAGAGGGAAAAAGATGGAGATAACGAGACATCATATCGGCCTTGACCTCCCAAGGCACCCTCAACCCTTTTATTCCACCACAACACTTTTACGGATGTAACATCCTTATTTCTCAACTTCTTAATTAGCTCGTACAAAATCTCAACCAGAACTTCGTCAAAAGAAAGACTCTCATTTATACCAAGACTCTCCAATGGTAAAATAGATGAAGGATCACCAATACATTTCTTCAACAAAGAGTTATGAAAAAACGGATGCCCCGATCCTAAGTCATTAGGAAAATCAAGTTCATAAATAACTTTACCAATATGCCTAAAAATCTGATATGGGCCTACATAACAGGGACTAAGCTTCCCTTTATTTCCAAATCTCATCACACCCTTCATGGGTGAATTTTTAAAGTATACCCAATCATCAAAAATAAATTCCAGATCTCTTCTTCTAACGTCAACATAAGACATTTGTCGATTTGGAGCCGCTTTTAACCTTTCTCTAATCATCAAAACTTTCACCATAGCCTCATTTACCAACTCGGGATCTATTAAAGCAATGTCACTGAATTCAAACCACCCTATAGGAGATCTACACCTCCTAGCATAAAGAGCCTCAATTGGAACCATACCAATGCTTGAATGATAGCTATTATTATAAGCAAATTGGATCAAAGACAAATATCCATCCCAATTACCCTTGAAGTCAATCGCACAATATCTGAACATATCTTCCAAAGTTTGGATAGTACGCTCTACTTTCCCATACATTTGAGGATGAAAGGGTGTACTAAGCTTAACACGAGTACCAAGCCCTTTTCAGAATGATTTCCAAAATTGAGAAGTAAATTCGGTACGACGATTGATGATAATGGATATGGGAACTCCATGGAACCTAACCATCTCCCTTAGGTACAACTTAGAATAATCTTCCACCGAATAAGAAATCTTGACGAGAATTAAATCTGCCAACTTCGTCATACGATCTAAAATAACCCAAATCTAGTCATGTTGTCACCGAGTGCGGAATAAACCAACAATAAAGTCCATATTCAAATCTCCCCCCTTTAAAGTAAGAATATCTTAGGACAAACCTCTCGTCCTTTGATGCTGAACTTTCACTTGTTGACAATTAGGATACTTATCCACAAATTCCGCAATATCCATCTTAATAACATTCCTCCAATAGACCTCCCACAAGTCACAGTACACCTTGATGGCTCCCGAGTGAATGGAATATCATGACCTATGAGCTTCTGATAAGATTTTCTCTCTTAAGTCACCAACATTTGGAACATACAAAAGATGTTGATATCGAAGCACACCATCTCCCCCTTAAGGGAAAGCCTCAATGAAATTTCTTAGTACCATCTCCTTTAACTCAACAAAAATAAAATCACGACCTTTCTTGGCTTTCACATCCGACATAAAAGATGATTCTAAACAATTATGAACAATAACACCACCTTCATTTGAATAAACCAACCGAACACCCAATAAGGCTAATGTATGAAAATCACAAACCAACTACTTTTTATATTCCTCAACATAAGAAAGACTACATGTTGTGAATCCGCCACCACATTCATCTTATAGGGTGATAGAGGACACTAAAGTCATAATCCTTTAGAAACTCAAGCCATATTCTTTGGCAAAAATTTAGATCCTTTTACTTGAGCACATATTACAAACTTTTGTGGTTGGTAAAAATATCAACATGAAGACCATAAAAATAATGCTTCCAAATATTTAATGAAAAAACATATGCTGCTATCTCCAAGTCATGGGTAGGATAGTCCTTTTCATGAACTTTGAGTTGTCTTAAAGAATAAGCAAAGACCTTCTAATTTTTCATAAAAAATTCCCTGACCTTATCCTCAACGCATCACAATAAAAAATATACCCATCGTACCGTTCTGGTAGGATTAACACTCGAGATAAGGTAAGTCTATATTTCAAATCTTGAAAACTCTTCTCACACGCTTCCGACCATAAGAAATTAACTTTCCTTTTTATCAATGTAGTCAATGCACAATTGATTAACGCTCAGATTACACCTCTTTGAATTCTAGTTGTAGACTATCGTTATCTAGTATAATACCCAATAAAGAGTTTGGGTCAAACCCACAGGGAGTGTTACATGTTTGAATTTAGTTATGAGGTTAGAAATGTCGTCCAATCGATTATAAGAATATAAATTATTGGAAACCTAATAACAAATATAAGGGATTGATAACGAATGTCAAATGGGGGGTTTGGATTGACAATTAACAACTAAAGCAAATACAAAAACAGGGGAAACAACAATATAGAGAGGAATTCTTGGGATGTGATCGATTATAGGCCAATTTAGATATATGGGTAATAAAAATTACTAACAAATTGCTAAATCTTAGTGGGTAGGCTAGACTATAAGTGCAACAACTTTCTCTCGAACAACTACTACGATTCAAGTAAGTTCTCACGAACTTCAACAAGCTTATAAATATAAACATTCCAAAGCCTTAATTCATCTATTCTATCTAGATAGATAGGTAGAATCGAGTTTACGATTCACTCTCTTGAGCTGAACCCATATCAACCCAATAACGACAATCATTAATCGAAAGCTTTGGTTCTAAAACCTTTTTCTCAAGCAATCCCATAACTCGAAGTTAGAATTACATTTGCAACTACAATTCATAGCTTAAAACACAACTAATGATTAAACCCACTTCAATTATGCATTTAAATCAGTAAATAACAATACCCATAAGCTAATTCAACTCATAGTTACATGATCACACCCCAAGAATTTGGGTTTTAGCTAAACATCATAAAAAGATATAAACGATTACCAATTAGATTGGCCATCAGGTGGGTAAATGTCTCCAAGCGTTTACAATGCTCCAAATTGATTAAGTTCAAAAACCCACTTACAAATCCTCAAATTCAAGCTTAAAAATCCTCAAAGTCTACAATGGAAACTCAAAAACTCAAAGAAAACTCGAACTCTCAAACTTGGGGACCAGAACTTCTTTCTCTCATTTTAAATTCCAATTTATAGTTGCTAAGTTTTTGGCCTGAGAGTCTATTGTGAAAAGTAAGTCGGGCTCCGCCAACCCAGCCAGTGATTCGACCTCGGCTCTCTTCTATCGCTAATTTGTATTGGCTATCAGTCCTCAGAGTTCTATAAACTTGGGCGATCAAAGTTGTTGTCGCAGAGTTGTTCGGCGATCCGCCAACTGCCCATTATTGTCGCCAAATTGGTTCTTCCCCATGGCTGGCATGCTGGAACTTTGGGTGAGCTAAAGAGCCACTTAGCGATTCGCCGAGTGGTCTTAGCGATCACCAGGATCGCTTTTCTTGACTTCTTCAGCTTGTTAGTTTCTTTTTTCCCAGTAGTGTCCTTGCCTTGCTCCTTAGCCTTCATAGCTACAAGTCAACACTTAAATATCAGTTTAGAGCATAAATTAGTCATTTGAGGACATTTAAACTATCAAAATAAAGCCCTCAATGAGTAGAAATCTCTGACTCATCAACTCCCTCAACTTAAACTTTTGCTTGTCCTCAACTAAAACTCATGATCAATTAGTTCAACAAGGATATCTATAAATAGTGCTGCTTAAGACTCAACATAAATGCACACACAAGGTTCAAACTATGCCTACATTAATCAAATGTGCACTCAAATATTCAAATTGCGACTCGTCATTATCAAGTATACTCAAGCTCACAATGCTTGCTTCAAATACAAGTTCAAGCTCAACAAAGGTATTTAAATGCCCTCACAACAAAAATGATTCCATATTCACACAAAATTTCCCAACAATTTAAAGTTCTGTAATCACTTAAAACTCTAAGACTCAAAAAGATGAACACATGCATGACTCCACCCATAGGCTTTCCCTTATGTTCCAATCAACATTCGCTTTAGCCTACTTAAGATCACAAAGGTCTTTTAAGGATGTAACGGGGTTGTGTGTAAATGTATGGCCATTTAGGTTTTAGGGGCTTCTACCTTCATGATGTATGGCCTGAAAATCACTTTCTGTCCTTCTCTTTCACATTCAAACATGATCATAATCCACCCCATTATTCAACTAACATGACTCACCTGATACCCCATTTCTTTTGCTATTTTCACAATCTTTATTTCATAACTTTTTCTATTTCTTGGTCTTTTTATTTTATTTCTTCTCTCTCTTTTTTTTTTTACATGGAGGGGTTCCATCTTTCGCACTTCTTGACTTTCCTTCTTTTTCACCACACCCCCTAAGTTGGCTATTCAAACAAACCAATACTTCATGAAGGTTATGGGTGATGGGATAAAGAGGTCACGTTGTACAAATTTCTTCCCAAGAAAAGGAAAGGCTCAAAGGGTGCCAAACAAGGTTCACACTTCTCACAAAGATGGCCACAATGAGGTATATTGGTAAATTGGTTCACTCTTCAAAACCTTTGTTTAAGATCATTTTCAATTTCTTGCTTCACTCATTCAATCGGACCAACGGGGAAAATTTTAGGTGTCATCAAGCACAATGTTCAAGACAACCTCACCACACAAGGTATTGATACAATTATCAAACAAGACTCTACACTTTCAAGCTAGCGTGCAATATTCATCGCAAGAGACTTAATTGACAATTGGATAGTCACAACAAGATGCTAAAAGTTCAAGTACTGTCTATGTAACTTAGTTTGCCTCATCGTAGCCACACATTAATTTTGTTCAATTAAGAGCACTATTCAAGTAATTGGTATTGACCACAGTCAAATTTGCACAAGAACAATCACAATCATACACAAAAAAGAGGGCAAAAATTATAAACTTGGTTCAAAACCATTTTCATATTAAAACAATGGGCCACAATTTATCAACAACCACAATTCAACAAAAAAAAAATATATAAACCAATAAGCTACAATATTATCAAACAACAACCAAAAAAAAAAAAGTATTCACAAAAACAACCCACAAGAGATAGGTATGGAAATACCTCACCCCAACAACAAAATATACAATTGTCCTCAAATGCAAATAAAACAGAAACAATCGAAAAAATGACAGAAAAGGAGGCAAAGAAAATCATCATGCAATTCTATGCATGGGGTGACGTCTTCATATATGCTACTCCCTTAGTCTGCGCATCATTGCCTGGTATCTCAGCATCCTTGGCTCCACTAGAGCCTACCATAGAAGTATCATGAAGCGATGCCTTTCTAGCAGTCTCTAACATAGCACCCTCCAAGTCAGCCAAATCCTCGAACATTGTCTCCTCTAGCTCACCAAGTTGCTCCTCATCTGTCTCAACCTCAGTCTCAACATTAGCATAATCAACTCTTTTCTCGTCTCTGATAGTAGTTGGAGGCACCTCAGAACAACCTGGAATATATGTGCTCGCACCCTCTGGGATCTCCACAGTGCCTAAGAACATGGATAGATCAATGGACTTCAACTCGTGCACATCCTTCCTCACTACACCAATCTCGGCGTCATATCAATTGTAGCTTCATGTAGCTCCCTGGCCCTTCTCACACTCCTCCACTCTCACAGTCAAAGCATCCAAGGCCAACTTGTGGCCCTCAGTAAACTCTCTATTCTCCCTCATCTCAGCCCGTATAGGAGCTCAGAAAGCAGCAATAGCCTACTCTATCAACCCAAGTGCAACAATCTCTACCCCAAAAGCACACACATTAATAGATTAGGCAAAATGGCCCATCTTGTAAAGCATAGTTTGGGTGATAGGGGGTCGGGAGGCAGAAGCAGCAACAACAGAAGATCTAATGGGAAAGGGTGCAACAGATGTACTCAAAATCTCAGAAGAAGAAGGTCAAGATGTACCTAACGGCTCACTGGCCTTAGTTGGAATGACTGCCTCTGTGGGTAACATATCAATGTCGACCTCCGGGGTTGTATCCATTGGTTCTGCCCTCCCTCTATCAGACTCATCCCATTGGTACTCGGCCTCAATACGTTGGATGTCAGGAAAAGAGGTGGGTGTGACCTCCACATCTGTATTTGCATCTCTCTGATTAGTATCGGGAATGGGATCGAGGTTTTTCTGCTTGGCCGTTATTGCCATCTCTTTCTCTATCAGCATCCCCAAGTTCAGCTTGTTGTGATCAATAATGGACCCAACACAGGCTGCCTTCAGGTGTCTAAGGATGGAATCATCCTGGGATGGCATAATAGTGCTGCTGATAAACCTGAACCAGTATCTGGCAACAATCTTCAGGTCCTTTTTCTCTATCCGTGCACCTGCTTCTATCCACCTCGAGCTGGCATCGAAGATAAGGGGTGCCAGCCAACCCTTAAGGTACTCCAACGTCTTCTTCTTGACCAAATCGATGTACTAGTGCATAAAATTATAAGTGCACACCAGAACAACATTGATGTCTCAACATCGACATTTAACCTTCTTGCCGCGAACCATAAAAAAATCTACCGGCTTGAAGGCACTGGCCTTCTTCTTTCCCTTCTCTACTAGCTCACTATAGGTTGAATAGAACTCCTGTATCCAAGTAGGAATATAAGGGCCCTAGGTTTAGTGAAAATCTCAAACTTGTGGAACATGATAGTGTTCCACACCTCTAGATGCCTGTCCACCACACCATTTGTAGACAGTCTCTTCTTCTCTGGAATGGTCCTCAAACCCTAAACAGATTGTTCCTGGACGACTGTCTATGTTGGAGGAGGCACTGGAGCTGAAGATGAAAAGGTAGGCATCTGAGGCACTCGGATCATAGATAGATCGTTCATCGATTTAGAGCATAGCTCCTTCTCCTTGCCTGTAATAGCTAGTCATCCTCCAGCTCAGAGATAGAAGCTGGAGAATCATCCTATGTGTCACTTCCACTGCTGGAGTTGGTGAGGTGTGTCTCGTAGACTCCTTCACAATCAGAGCACTCCTCTGCATATATCACAACCACGGGCACCTTGCCCTTGCCTTTACCCCCATTTGGAGGTAGCTTGGTAGCCTTTGCCCAGGAAGCAGCCGCTTCCTCATTAATGGTGACTCCGCGTGTCCGCTTTCTGGGTGGCATGTCTCTACCAGCGACATTTGGTCTAGCCATTCCTTCAAGAATAAATGGGAAACGTTAGATAACATTAAGAAAAATCTTAGAAAAGAAAACTGGAGGAAGACTCGCCGAACAGGTCAACAAGTCACCGAACCACTTTGGCGAGCCAGGTCAGGCTTGCCGAAAGTTAGAGTGCAAAAATTGCTAAAATTCTAAGCTGGTCGGCGATGTCCAAGGCCTTTCAGTGAATCCCTGACACCATTTGGCGAACTAGAGGCAGTTTGCCAAAAGTTGCAGATTAAATTAAAGAAATAGGGGCACAGAAATGAGATAAAAAAGCATTTTTGGTGAGTTTCCTAGTGAACTCGATGAGTTCAGGCGTATCTCTGAAAGTTAGAGAACATAAACTCAAAGTATAGGGAATTAAAGAGCAATCTAGGGAACATTTGGCTATCTGTTGAACCCTTCGGTGAGCTTGATTTAGCTCGCCAAATGGCCTAACTTGCCATTTTTCACCCCATAATTCCAAATCAAGCCCGTAGCCCACGAAATCAAAATCAAACAATCATTATGAAATTAAAGTCAGACCCATTCTGGCCATGCTCTCGGAGTACTCAGACTTCTCCTAATTTGGCCAAAATTGTCCAATTGATGTCTTTTCCGCTTAAGAATTACATGAACCGCTTCATCATTGGGAAAACTATGACAATTAGCACAATCCCAGGTTAATAGACTTCACCCCTCTAGACCCAGAAAATATTCAACGCAACCTAATAATTTAATCACTTTTCGACACGAGAATCAACCATTTACGATCATTTAAGCACAAATTCATTTAAATACGAGCAATCCAACAATCACACAATTGTCAAAACAAGAAACCCAGAGAGATCAACAACAAATTATCAAGAGCATTTGATTTCAACCAACAATGAAGTTTGGGGTTCGGAAAACCAACCTTTTATGTCAAAATTTTGTAAAGCTAGGTGGCAAAGTAATTCCAAAGTCAATCCCGAGCAAAGATCCCAATTAAACGAGAGTAAAAATGTGAAAGTACTATAATTTTAATGTCGGAGTGAAAATGAAGAAGTTGAAAGAGTGAGAAACGAAATGAATTTTGAAATTTAAACCGTTTGGCCTTTTAAAACCTTTCATTTCGCGCGCCAGTCAGTGGAGTGAGTTGAGTCCCCTAACCCAATTAGCAATGCGATGAGTGGTATTTTGGCTCACCGATTTTCACAAAACTCCCAGCAATTTGGGGTTCAAACGGCAGTCCAAATCGGGCACGCCAACCTGTTTAGCGTGTCGCCGATTGGACTTTTAGCTCGCCTATTGCCCATTTTCCAACACTTTCACTTTTCAACCTAAACAATCAACACCCATTATTAAAAAAAGAATTAACCACACCAAAAACTTGGGTTGCCTCCCAAGAAGCGCCTTATCGAATGTATTGGCACAACAGAGATACCAATTTAAACTTCATTTTTGGGGTTGGACATTGTGTCACTAGGAAACCCTTCTTTTAGCCTTGGATTAAAATGAGTCGAGATTTGACCCATTTGTGTCTCTTGATGTTTAGTACATATTGAGTGAGAAGTCACCGTCTGATTGAGAGTTGAGACGTCCTTCTTCATCTCTTTCAACATTTTTCCAAACCTTCTATCTTATTGAGAATACGTGCAAGCATGTCTTCCATGTGAAAGTTCTCCGGGTCAGCTCTTTGCTCTTTAGGCTTTTGGCGTTCATGCGGTAGGCCGTATATTTCCTCTTCACCATCTCTTTCTTTCTATGTAGCATTATGGTCACTCCATTCTTTGTCAGGGTCTCTCCATCCATCATCTCTATTCCAACCTAGATTTTCACCCAGCCTTGGATAGTTTGGACAAAAACCTCCTCCTTGATTTGCTAGGAAGTTCATTTCCTCATTATACAGTGCCTCAAAGTTTGCTTCATCGGGGTTTCCTCCACCAATACCCAAAACATTTTCACTCTTTAATCCACTACCCGTCACATTTTTTGACAATAAGTCTAGTTGTGTCATCATTTTGGCCATATTTATGTCTATCTTTTGATCCTTCTCGATCTGCTCTTTTATCATTCTAAAAGTTACAGGAGACAATTGGTCTTAATGAGTATACCATGCTCTATTAATCTTTGTCATGCCAACAATGAGTTAAGATGCAACCTCATAAGGTTTCTGCATTATACCTCAGAGAAAAAGTTGATCAGCAATCCCTTTGTTCACCGAGTCAAGAATCCTATAAAAGTATTGCAACAAGATATTTTTGGGAAGTCCATGAGTCGGACATTGAAGTACCAACTTCTGAAATCTCAGTCATGTCTCGTGGATTGGTTCTCCTTCCAACCATTTAAAACCTTGAATACTATCTCTCAACGTCATCATTTTTTATGAGGGAAAGTATGTCACATAGAAAGCTACGGTAAGCTCATCCCAAGTGGTAATGGAGTTCCTTGGGAGATCAGCTAGCAAGTTCGTGGTTTCTCCCATCAAAGAAAATGGAAATAATTGAAGACGGACTGATTCTTCAGAGATATTCTTGAACGATAATGGTCCACAAACGTCGATGAAATTCCAAATGTGCTCATGGGGATCACCATAGGCCAGCCCTCCAAACAATCCTTTCATTTGTAAGAGTTGAAGCATTGTGCTAGTGACAAGAAAAACAACATTCCCTTCCACAAGAGGTAGATGTATAGCCCCGACACCACCCAATTGGATAGGGTTGTTAACATCATTCAAATTCCCTATATCGTCCTGGTGGCCAACTTTCCTCCCATTACTCCCATTCACGCTCATTTCTTCTTCTGTTCAAACAAAAACATAACCAACAAAGTGAGTCGATTCAAGTATAACACAAAAAGATCACAATTCAACTTCAATAATATAATTCTAAACTCAACTCCTAGTCAGCGGCACCATTTTTTATTAACGCTCATATTACACCTCTTCAAATTATAGGTATAGACGATCGTTATCTAGTATAAAACTCAAAGAAGAGTTGGGGTCGAACCCACAAGAAGTGGTACATGTTCGAGTTCAGTTATGAAGTTACAAATGTGGTCCAATCGGTTATAGGAATAGAAATTACCAGAAACATAATAACAAATCAAAGGGGTTGACAACGAATGTCAGATGGGGGTCAAAACTCCTTTCTCCTTATTTTAAATTTCAATCTATAGTTGCTTAGTTTTTTGCCTGAAAGTCTATTGGGCAAAGTAAGTCGGGTATCGCCAACCCGATCGGCGATCCACCCTTTGCTTCCTTCCATCGCCAATTTGTATTGGCCATCAATCCTGAGAGTTCTGTAAACTTGGGCGATCAAAGTTGTTGTCGCGAAGTCATTCAGTGATCTATTGACTGCCCATTCCTTCGCTGAAATGGTTCTTCCCCATAGCTGGCACACTGGAATTTTAGGCGAGCTACATAGCCACTCGGCGGTTTGCCGAGTAGTCTTGGCAAAAGTAGGAATCTTCCTTTTGTAAAAAGTTTTTATTTTTTGTAAAGAAAAAGTAAAGTAAAGTTGTTTGTTTTTATTTGGAGTCATCGTCAGACAGGATACTGTTCATGAATAGTGGTACTATTCATAAATAGTAAAATGTCAATTATGTAAATAGTAAAGGTCAAGTTACTGTGTAAATAGTAAGAATCAGTTACTGTTCATGAATAGTAGAGGTCATTCATGAATAGTAAAGGTCATGTAAATTTGCTTATAAATAAGATTAAGGAGGAAGGGACGATCATCCCTCATCCCTCAACTCCCACTTCAATATTTCACTCTTATTTCCGCACCCCCCATATTGGTATCAGAGCTAGATAAGAAAAAATCTAAATGGAGAAACTTAATAGCAACCACGAACCTATGAAGGATTCAACTCCAGAAAATCTACAAACTAAGGTATTTTCATATTTCAATATGAATAACTAAACTTTCTTATTCCTGATAATCTCTTGCTTATTATTTGATTATTATCATGTTATAGTATTGTTATACTGAATAAATTCGAAGTAGTTTGCTATGAATAAAGGTAGGCTGAGAATAGGTAAGCCCAGACTATGCCATCCGAAATCGGAAACCCAGTTAGGCAAAAGAGAAGCCGTTTGAGGGGAAGTACGAACTTGTTGAAGGCGCTGTTAGGGTAACTGATTGAGGCCAAAAAGTCATAGTAGTGACCAAAAGAATTTGTTCAGAATAACTTTAAGATAATTTGATAATTCCAAATAATAGATAAAGAGGTTAGAAGGAATAAAAATTTGTTTAGAAATCATGAAAATGATGAATACATACTTACTA
This sequence comes from Solanum pinnatisectum, assembly GCA_035578085.1. Taxonomy (NCBI): domain Eukaryota; kingdom Viridiplantae; phylum Streptophyta; class Magnoliopsida; order Solanales; family Solanaceae; genus Solanum; species Solanum pinnatisectum. The sequence continues at coordinate 24,357,310 of CM069079.1, forward strand.
GATGAAGATTATTATTATAAAATACTTATTTTATATATTCTTAAAACACTTAATATTGACATAAAAAGAAAAATTTATGACCTTTTAATCATTGAAGAAATGACAGAATTAGACAGAATAATAGAACTCATAGAACAAGATTGGCAGGAACTAACTATCCAAAGTATATATGAATTATATGACTTATATTCAGATTAATGATAAACTACGAATATCTAACATATTGGCTACAAACTATAGAAAATTTAGAACTATTAAATAAACTTTTAATAAATAATATTATAACATACCAAAGAACCCAAGATATGAAATACTTAGAATATACTTCAGAAAATATAAAAGAAATACAAAATCTTATGATAAAGAAACAAGAATATTATGAAAAAATATTTTTAAAATGAATGAAACTTATAGAGAACAATTATTAGAAAAAATTAATGACATGAAACATGAATTACGGTTTAGACAAAATAGACTAGAAGAAAATATATGGGCAGGAGTATGCCAAAAATCTATAAAAGCACAAAGAAAAACGATATTCCTATTAGATCTACAATTACAACACTTAGAATATAAATATCAACATAATTTATGAATAAAGAAGAATATGCTGTAGAAGAAAAAATATATAAAAGTCAAGATGGACTAGAAATAAAAATAATACATTCAAACCTAGAAAGAAGATATAAAAAAATAGGAACCCAATTATACCTAATGCCAGATAAAGAATCAGCAAAATTGGAAGATAGTCTAACAACAATGGTACGAATAAATAGAGAAAATGAAGAAATCGATAGGAAAAAGGAAATTGAAAAAATTAAAGACCAAGCTAAAAGAGAAATTAAACAAATAGAAGAAGTATAAGATACTAGAATTCAAGAATTACAAAAAGAATTGGAAAGACTTAAACAACTATATGAAGAAAAATTAAAAGCAAGAGAAGAATACAAGAAAAGAACTGAAGAATCAAAGTTAAATCAAGAAATAGAAAGAATGAAAACAATGTTAGAAGAAACAGAAGAATTACCTGAATTAAAAATAGAAGAGTTAAGAATAAATGAAATAAATGAAGAAGAGAATGATAATGTTTCAGAAAATAATTATGAATCATATTCAGAAACATATACTGACCTTATAGAAAAAGATAAAAATATAGAAATAAATGTAGGAAATTTAAATGAGAAACCCAGTACTTCGAATCCTAGAACACGAATGGATATAACCCCTACATATTATACTTATGAAAAAGAAAATAGAGATAAAGCTTTATGGGATAAAAGAATGAATAAAAATTGGATACCTAAACAAACTGCAGATCAAAATAATTTTTTAGATTTAGACTATGTAGCAGATACAAACAAAACAATTCAATTATGGATAGGCTATATATCAAAGCAATTAATAGACAACAAGATATCAATAATAGATGCCCCAGGATACATAGAAAGAACACTTATAGGAACAGTAAAAATATGGTTACAAAATTTAACACCAATAAGCTTAGCAACCCTAAGAAATAATACAAAATCTAATAATGAAATAGTAACATCAGCAATAGACATATTAAATAAATATGAAATATCAATTAGAAATGAATTTGGAAGTATGACAACAGAAATAGAAGAACAACAGAAAGATAAAATAATAAACAGAAATTTAATGAATAAATTAGCAATATGTAAGATGAGTTACATAGATGAATATACATGTGCATTTAGAGAATATTACTATAAAGGAATATATGCAAATGATGAAAGTAAAGAAATAAGAAAATTATATTACACAAAATTACCAGAACCATTTAGTTCAAAAATAATAAAAGATTGGGAAGAATCAAATACAGTAGATACACTAGGAGCTAGAATAAAATTCTTACAACAATGATTTATGAAACTATGTGAAAAACATAAAGAAGAATTAAAACTAGAAAAAATATTAGTGAAAAACCTAGCATATTGTACAAGCAAGTTAGCACCTCAATTTGGATGTAAAAATCCGTATAAAAATAAGAAAAGAATAAAGAACTATAAACGCTTCAAAATAAAATATAAGAACAAAATTCCAAGAAAAAGATATTATATAAAAAATTATAAACAAAAAAGACCACATAGAATTAAGAAAAATATAACAGAATGTAAATGTTATAATTGTGGAAACATTTAGCTAGAGACTGTAAATTGCCAAAAGATTTAAAGAAAAAACAAATAACAGAGGTAATAATAGAAAAAGATAAATATAAACAGATAGATTATTTGGATTATGAATTAGAAAAGGAAGATAGCATATACGAAATAACATACATCGAATTAGAAGAAGAAATAGAGTCATTTTCTGATTATTATGACTGAAAATGATATAAAAATAATAAGTAAAGAAGAATATCAAGATAATGAATATACAGAACAAAAGATAATATTTGACAATAATATGTTTGAACAAATAAAAGGAAAAGAATTAGACTTAAGCATAGATAAGATATTAGAAGTACCTAGATTTAAAAACTTATTCAAATTACAACACGATGAATATTATGTAGTAAGCCAAAAAGAACATGTAATAGATTGTAAATATATTAAAGGTAAAGCTAAAATACCTATCATAAATAAAAAAATAATTAATAAAGAAATCCAAGAATTGAAATCAAAAAATCCAATAAAATATGTACATTTAGGAGCAACATAAATATTGATAAAAGCATGTTTTAGAGAAGGAATAGATACACCTATAGAATTATATTTAGCAAATGATAGAATAATTCAACCTATAGAAAAAAATATTATAAGTGCAGTTAGAGGAAACTTAATATATCAAAAATTTAAATTTATTATAAGTGCAAATTATTCAGTAGCAATAGAAGACAAGAACATAGATAAATCACTAGTACTATATTGGAAAATGGCAGGCATAGAATTAGCACCAGGAAGTAACATATTTACAGCAAGATGTAAAAATTTATACAAAGCATAAGATAACAGCAAGGAATAAGATTCAAAAAATCAAAATAGAAAATCCATTTGATAAAATAATTTCAGTAATAGACAATAATGATTACAGTTATAAAGAAATAGATATTGAAGAAGATTTAGAGATAGTAAAAGAAAGATTAAGTACATCTAAAAGATTAAGCTACGATACACCTTCATCATCAAGAAATAGCACATCTAGAAGATTAGATTGCGACTTAATACCTAAATTATTAGAACAAAAGAAAGATGAAAGACAACCATACCAATATTATATCACAGGAATATTAGACCAAAGAAAATATTTAATAACTATAAATACAGGACAAGTAGAAAACCAAATTATAAGAGAACTAGTCAAAGAACATGAAATAATTACAGGAGAAAATATAAATACAGAATTACCTAGAGCTTTGGTAAATATAGAAGAAACTACTGAACAAGAACTAATTATTGGAGGAATACCAATAAAAAATAAATTTAAAATACATCAAGGAAATAATAATATTACTTTAGGAATAAAATGGCTAGAAACAGTTAAACCATATAATATAGATGATAAACAATTAATAATACATTATGAAAACAAGAAAGTACTCATTAAAAGAACAATCATATGACAAACTAAAAGTTCAACATAATGACAAAAATATACATTTTAGCAAAAATAATTATAGAAGGATACTATAATAGATATTACACACCTATGATAGACACAGGAGCAGAAGCAAATATGTGTAAACATAATTGTCTACCAGATAGTAAATGGGAAAAATTAAAAACACCATTAATAGTAACATGATTTAATAATGAAGGAAGCATGATAACACATAAAGCTAAAAATATAAAAACACAAATATGGGATAAAATATTATTAATAGATGAAATCTATAGTTATGAATTTACAAATAAAGTTATATTATTAGGAATGCTTTTTTTAGAAAAACTATATCCACATACTATAACAAAAACGCATTAATGGTTCACTACCATATGTAATCACAAAATAGGAGCAAAAAGAGTTAATAATAAAATCAGAAAAAAATACACCATGGATAAAAGGAAGTGAAAAAATTACCCAAAAATTAGAAAATATAACAACTAATGATCATAAAATAGAAATTATAATATTCACCGTAGATAAAATACAAGCAATAAATGATAAATTAAACTCATTGTATAACGAAAACCCATTACAAGGATGGGATAAACACAAAACAAAAGTAAAAATTGAACTAATAGATGAGAATAGTATAATAACACAAAAACCATTAAGATATAATTTTGAAGACCAATCAGAATTTAAAATGCATATAAATGAATTATTAGAAAATAAGTATATACAAGAAAGCAATAGCAAACATAATAGTCCAGCATTTATAGTAAATAAACATAGTGAACAAAAAAGAGGAAAGAGTAGAATGGTTATTGATTATAGGAATCTAAACGCAAAAACTAAAACATATAATTACCCTATACCTAATAAAATATTAAAAGTACAACAAATACAAGGATATAATTACTTTAGTAAATTTGATTGTAAATCAGGTTTTTACCACCTAAAACTAGAAGAAGAATCTAAACATTTAACAGCATTCACTGTACCACAAGGATTTTACGAATGGAATGTTTTACCATTTGGCTATAAAAATGCACCAGGTAGATATCAACATTTTATGGATATATATTTTAACCAACTAGAAAATTGTGTAGTATATATAGACGACATATTATTATATTCAAGAACAAAAGAAGAACATCTAAAATTATTAGAAAAATTTATACATATTATAGAAATATCAGGAATTAGCTTATCAAAAAAGAAAGCTGAAATTATGAAAAATCAAATAGAATTCTTAGGAATACAAATAGATACAAATGGAATAAAAATGCAAACACATATTGTACAAAAAATATTTAATTCTGAAGAATTACTAGATACTAAGAAAAAATTACAATCATTTTTAGGATTAGTTAACCAAGTAAGAGAATATATACCAAAATTAGCAGAAAATTTAAAACCATTACAGAAAAAATTAAAGAAAGATATAGAATATTACTTTGATGAACAAGATAAAAAACATATCAGAAAAATAAAAATCATGTGTAAAGATTTACCAAAATTATACTTTCCAGATGAAAATAAACAATTTACTTATATAGTAGAAACAGACTCTAGTGATCATAGTTACAGAGGAGTATTAAAATATAAATATATAAATGAAAAAATAGAACATCACTGTAGATATTATTTCGGATCATATACAGACCCACAAATAAAATGGGAAATAAATAGAAAAGAATTATTTGCCTTGTATAAATGTTTATTAGCTTTTGAGCCATATATTGTATATAACAAATTTATTGTTAGAACAGATAATACACAGGTAAAATGGTGGATAACCAAAAAGGTACAAGACTCAGTTACAACAAAAGAAATACGAAGACTGGTAGTAAATATATTAAACTTTTCATTTACAATTGAAATTATAAAAACTGACAAGAATGTGATTGCAGATCACCTCTCAAGAAAAAGATACTGAAAATACAATGGAACAAATACTCAACCTCCTAACTACACTTTGTACAAAAGTGGATAGTATGGATGGTGAGATATAGAAGTTAAAAAAGCAAGCTAGCAGTCAGCAGCATGACATTAAACATGCGGAGCTACGTCGATCGGAAGACGATAAAATTCCAGACCTAGAAGGAGACGTTGGGAAACTCCATAAAACCCATAACGTTTGTGTAAATACAGCTGCAGGTACATCAGGATCTACAAGGGAAGAAAAAAGCTATAGAAATACAAATATGAACAAGCTATTTGATAAACCATACATAGCACCCAAGATACAAAAATCCATACCTACTCCACAAACCACTACATACAGAAACAGTCTAGCCCAACAAAAGAATACATATAACCATATTACCCGTACCTACATAGAAAATATTTACAAAATCCAAACATACTTGAATAAAAACCCCAGAGCCATAAATATAAAAGAACCAAATACAGATTATATTACCCAACACCTACAAGGATACAATAAACTAATTGCTTTGCCAGGCACAAATACAAACTTGATTACCACTTGTTATAACTATGGATTACTTAGCACCGTATACACAGCTACAGGAGAAGAAATCTCAAAGATACTAGAACTATATAAAGCCTTCCTAACTTATAAGAGAATTACCAAAGGAACGTTATTTTTTATTAAATTCTATCTGAAATCTCTGAGAAATATTATATGACGAGATAAAGCCTGTCATACAAGTCATAAAGATAGGATTAACAAGAGATATGCTAATACCAGAAAAAATAGAAAAACAAAACGAGATACCTATTGTAGATGTTCCAGATTTCTATGCAAACAAAAGAGTTATTGGAATAGCTACAATACTGACGGAACTAGCAAACAATTATTTGAGCAACAATACAATATGGAGCTATTATAGTAGAGACAATACTATGATATACTCTAATTGTAGAGAAACTAGAGAAGGAGATATGGAAGAAATACGACAATGGATATTAAGTCTTCTTAAACCAGAAAATATACCAACAACAAGAGCACAAGGATCACTTTTCATCACTTCTTCAGTTTTTGCCCAGTAGTGTCCTTGCCTTGGTCCTTAGCCTTAATAGCTGCAAATCAACACTTTTACATTAGTTAAGAGCATAAATTTTGCATTTGAGGACACTTAAATTATATAAATAAAGCCTTAAATGAGTCGAAATCTCGGACTCATCAAAAAGAAATCGAAGAAAACCATTATAAAAACCTTCTATATTAACCAATCAAACCCAAAAAGCTTCAAATATCTAAAGGGGATAAAGGTCTAGGCCAACTCTTAACCACATCCGTCTTCTTAAGATCTACCTCAATACACTTACCAGAAATGTTGTGACTAAGAAAATCAACAGATCTCATCTAAAACTTGCATTTACTAAAGTTTGCAAATAGTTGTTTTTGAGGACTGACAATACAATCCTCAAATAATCAGCATGCTCATCCTCACACTGTTAGTAAATAAAAATGTCATCAATAAACACAATAATAAATATATCAAGATAATGTCTAAACACTTTATTCATTAAGTCCATAAATGTTGCTGGAGAATTAGTCAAACCAAATGATATTACAAAAAATTCATAATGACCATACAAAGTTTAAAAGGCCATCTTCAAAATATCATTTTTCTTCACCCTCAATTGGTAATAACCCAATCAGAGGTTGACCATAAAGAAGTAACTAGCTCTTTCATGAGTGGTAGATTTACATTCATATGAAGCTCATTTAGCTCAATAACTAATGTCCTCAATGCCTAATTATGTCATATTCTAATGAAATTTTGATTATTTGTATCTATGAAAGCTATAAGACAAGGTAAAAATGCATGTGTTAAAGAATGGACGATAACATGGAAAGAAGTGTAAACTCCACATTTTGTGATCGCCTATTGCAAAGGGAGGATTACACAACAAGTAAAATTAAACCATTGCACTGATCTAATAACTTGAGGTTGGTTTGCGAACTCACAGAGAAATGATGATTTGCTGAATGCAAAAGGCGAGCGAGGTGAACATCTCCAAATTTGACAGTATCAGGTGACAAAAAAAGGCGTAAAAGGTGAACTATGATGGTAATTGATGAGTCACCAACTGAGAAAAGCAGACTCAAACAAGATCACCGACTGAGGTTCAAACACCTAAGGCTTGAAGCAAAAAAAAGGTAAGCTGAAGCATAATTGGTGATTCGCTCGGCGAGCCCAACTAACATTGCTGAGTAAGTAGAGCATAGAGTTTTTGCTGAATTATTTGAAACTATAAATAGCCCAAAGGAAAGAGAAAAAGAGAGTTCGAAAATTGTGAGGAAGTTTTGAATATTTTGGAGAGAGAAATACTTCCTTTTGAGTGAAGAACACTTTGAGATTTTGGGGTTTGAAATTTAGATCTTGGATATGATAAATTGAAGTAGAATTCAAAGTGGGTTTGCTTGTAATTTCTCAAATTCATGTAACAGACATCTGATTTCATGTAAGGTATAATTTCAAAGTGAAGAACACTTTGAGTTTTTGGGGTTTTAAATTTTGATCTTGGATATGATAAATTGAAGTAGAATTCAAAGTGGGTTTGCTTGTAATTTCTCAAATTCATGTAACACACATCTGATTTCATGCAAGGTATAATTTCTTTACACTTTGTGATGTGTGGCTAAAACCCCAATCTCTTGGGGTGTTATTCTAGGGTTGAGTGTTGATTTAACTTAGTGGGTATGTTTAATTTCTAAATTTATAGCTTCTAATAATAGCTTTGAACTGTTACCATGTGCTTATCTCATGAATTAAGGTTGCCAACTTGATTTTACCTTCGATCTTAAATTCGTGCTCAAAAGAGACCAATATGAGTGGGTAATTAGTTCGATGTTTGGAATTTACTTATGCTTAAGAGTAAATCCAAGGTATTGGATTGAATTGAAAGCCACATGAATGAGACCGAAAGGATATTTCTTGAACTAGTGTTATGAGATCGATAAAATATTCACATTATTGAAGCTGCTTATCCATGATTATTTAGTTTTTTTAGGAAATTTTATAATACCCCTAGTAATATCAATGTTCAATCCCCACACCTCTAGATTTAACTTATTTCATGAATCATCATCTGCTTAAAAATTATGTATAGTTGTGAACCTGATCCCTTGCTATTAAATTTGATGGAATCATCCACCCATTTGTCTTGTTTTCTGCATTGGAATTAGTTGCGAGTTAAATAACTTAATCCTTAAGCTCACACTATTCTTTGTGGAATTCAACCCAGACTCTTTGTTGGGTATTTTTATTGATAACAACGGCGCACTTTTTGGAGTTGGTTTAGAAAGGGATTTGAGTGTTATCAAAAAATGGCGCTGCTAACAGGGAATGTTCGTAACGAATTCAATTTGAGATGTAATTTGCATACCAATTTGTTTTATAGTTGAACAAATATAAGCTTGGTTCTGTTCTTTTGTTCTCTTGGAAGGGAAAACAATTAATGCACATAGTGGTGATAACCCTAGTTGCCATGGGCAAGATAAATGATATTTGAAAGGAAGATAGGGTGATTTCCCATATCACTAATTAAGTTGGAGCAATTTGGTTAACAAGCCAATGTTGTAGCTTATCAAATTGGGAGGATTATGTGGGGGGTTTTTAACATTAAGACCCTAATGATCACCTCCACAAGTTTGTTAATGTGTGCAACCAATTTTTGGTTGGTGGTATTTCATAAAAATTAATATGGTTGAGGTTATTATCTTTTTCCTTAAGGGGGGAAACGACGAGGTAGTTCATTGAGTTGCCAAGAAAGTGTATTATCTCATAGGAAGAATTAACTGATGCTTTCCTTGAGAAGTTCTTTCCTAGGTCTAAAGTAATGAAATTGAGGAAAGATATCTAGAATTTTGGAATGAATGGAGAACCAGTACGTAAAGCATGATTATATTTTCAAAGGGTGTTGTTACAATGTCCAAGACATGGTTTTCCTGACTAGCTGCTGATACAATACTTTTACAAATGCTAGGATGTTGTAAATAAAGGATTAGTTGATCATCTTGTTCGGGGAGATATAGTTAAGCAACCCATTGGAGAAGCATCAAATTTTCTTCATAAAATGACAAAAATTATCCATGCTTGGTACACGAGGGAAGACTATGTGTCACTGATAACACTCAATTCACCCTCAAAAACCGATTAAAAGAGTGAACGATCGTAGTCACTAAAAATCCCAACGAAGAGTCGGGGTATAATCCTATAGGGAATGGTATATTGTAGAGAATTCTTTGTCAAGAAATTTTGACTTTAAATTAGCCCCTTTGAAATAGTAAGAGAAATTTGATAGATGGTAGCACCAACTTGATATTAATATTTGATTATCAATTTTGCAATTAAAGTAAATTATCGAATGAACCAACAGCTAACAAGTAATCTAGGGGTGTGGGGATTGGAGATCAATGTCACATAGGGGTGATTGTGCTTCTCTATAGTGAAGAACATTATTGAATAGGCTAAGTCATCTTCAAAGACGCTAATCATCTTTTAATCTCAAAGCAACTATGCGTAGATTCTCCTTTTGGTCTCATCTAAAAGACAATTCCAAAAAAAAAAAAACCCAATACTTTATTGTATCCTCTCTTTCAAGAATAGGGCAACTAGATCCGACCCATAGCCTCTCTGTTGAGCGACATACATCAAACCTAAATTGATAGTATTAAATTAATTTCCCACTCCAATCAATCTGTTTTGAGCATCAACCAAAGATCTCAAGTAGGAATTTGTAGCACCCCAGATTCGAGAAAGGTAAGGCAACATTTTTCATGAACATCAGGTGCCATCTAACGAAGGCGACCCACTGACTGTGGATGGGACCACAAACCGTCGGTCAGTCCACAGTCCGTGTTTGAGGGCTCATCATCCAAGACCCCTCAAAACCACTTTCTGACGAATGACAATCATGCAGGATAGATCGTCGGTCCATCCATCGTCCATCAGTCGTGGTCCATTGATGGTGGGTTTAACAGTTATTTCAAAGGTAGGTGGGTCTTTTCCTAATTATTGTATCCCTCTACTACTTTGTTGTACGCTTCACTAAGAACCCTATATAAGTGATTCCAACCTCCAAATTAGTTCATTCACTTTATTCTCTTCAAATTAATCAAAAAGAACTCTCAAATATTTCTCACTCTAGAAAGGTTGAAGAAGAAGGATTCAACCTAGGATTTCAAGGAAAGTATCAACTCCTCCATTGAAGATAAGCAATTGGCTTTGAGGTATGACAATTTTCATCCATAGATCCCTTCCATTCATGGAGTTCCCAAATCCTCCTATTTTCAAAGTTAGAAATCCCCTATTGAGTTAGAGTTTTATTCAATTGTCATGGGTTCTCTTGATTATTGATTTAAATTATTAAATTATGATCTCTTATGAATGAATTGATGAAATACTATGAGTTTATGATAATTTCCCTATGAACCCATGTAATCCCCATGTTTTCAAGTTATGATCATGTGATGTGGGATTTTGATTATGAAGGAGAGTTTTATGAAACTAAGCATGCATTGATAGAATTACATGAATTTACGATGAAATCCATATCTAACCCATGTATTTAAATATTGATGATTGAAAGTAGTTTTTGAACCTTCAAAGGTAAATTATGGAATTATGCAACTTCTTATGAAATCTATGAAAATGTTTAAGGATACTTTGAGAGTAAAGTATTAATGATGATGTTGTTGTTGTGTTGTTGAGAGGATTTTTCATAAACACATAAAAGCATGATTGTGAAAGATTTTCTCACATAATAAAGTTTCTAAGGTTGAATGGTCTTCTCACCTAATTGAATAAAAGATTTAAAGCTATCTTAATGAAACTTAGCTTTGATTGGTTATTGAATGATACCTTTCCATGGATAATGCCTTAGCTTGGATTGGCAAGATGACGTGCCCTTCCATGGGTAATGAGTACAAGTAAGAAATGACTATTCGGGTTTGTAGAAGTAATCTCCTTATCCTTTACCTATGTGCCCCCATAGGATGATTGTGTAGATAGACATTAGCTAGTGGATCAATCTAAGCTAGAAGTTCATGGTCCTTACCTTTGCAAGAAGGACAAGCCTTTTCGGTGTGGGAGACACGGGGGGGATTATGTTATAACTCACATGGTCTCTATGTCAGGTAAAGCTACTTCCCACAATAATAATGAAGTAAGGTTACTTCAAGAAGTATCTCATATGTGTTCAAAGGTTTTAATGATGTTAGCTTGCATTGACCATGTTTTATGACTTATCTTTTCTAACCCTTTTTATATCATGTTTTAGCTTTATCAATTGCATGTCATGAAATGTCCTCTTTTAGCATGATTTAAATATATTATGAATAGCTATCATACATGGTACATTGTTTTGTACTAATGCATGTAGGGTCGACAGCCAGGGTTCTTAATTTCATGGCTAGTGGTTGATCGCAAAGTTCTCGAGCTTTGGTGAGTACTCATGCTTCGAGGATGGAGTTGTATTGTTTCACTATTCTTTATTATCTCTAGTTTTGGATATGATGTATGGGCTAGGCCCAATTTCATTCTATTTTACTAGATGTCCAATAGGACAAGTGGTTTAGACTTCTCCTTTACTTTTATAAAACTTTGGACCTGAAATGTTGTCTTTACTTATTTTCTTCTATTTCATATGTTATGAATGCTAAGTGGAATGTATAAGTTGTCTGGGGTCCTATAGGACTTATTACATCTAGGGGGTACCCCAGGCTCAGGACAAACTTAGTAATCAGAGAACAACATTTCGAATGGCCCTAGATGTCTCATAAGCCACGTCGAGCAGAGTCTTGTTCATGAGTTTGAAGCGTGCCACATTTATGAATGAGAGGCTACAAGATGATCAAGAAACTTCATTTCTACCATTACTCTAAAGTCGTGCGATAGAGTTTAAATCTATAAGGTCTCTCTCCTAATCATTATCTAATGCTCTACAGGACATGGTTACTCGAAGAGCTTATGCTAGAAAGAATGTGAGAGAAAATTTGGAACAAGAAGATTCTCCCGAAGCTCCTCAAGTTCCAATTGATCCTTTGGCCAAGAAAGTAACTTATATAGAGTTTAAGGTTGTTTTTCAATTGTTGGCTCAAGTCGTGATAGACCAAGACAGTAGGGAGGTTGTGGTTCACGTGAACCCAAATGTTGGTACGCCGGCATCTAGAGAGAAGGATTTCACTAGGATGAATCCTCCAGAGTTTCATAGTTCTAAGGTTGAGGAATATCTTCAAGAGTTCATCGATGAGGTTTATAAGGTCTTGATGATCATGGGAGTGACGCCGATGGAAAAGGCGGAGTTTGATGCTTATCAACTAAAAGGTGTTGCTGAAACTTGATTCAACTAATAGAAATAAGGGAGACTAGAAGATCCAGGTCCTCTTGATTGGGTGAAGTTTAAGGATGCTTTTCTTGATAGGTTCTATCCCCTTGAGATGGGGAAGAAAAGGTTCTTGAGTTCATCATCCTTCGTTAAGGAAGTATGAGTGCAAGGGAATATGCTTTGAAGTTCACACATTTGTCTAACTATACTCCAGTAATGGCTATCGATCCTAGGGCAAGGATGAGTAACTGCATTTCGGGTGTGTCTGAAATGGTGGTTAAAGAGTGTCGTACCGCCATGCTTATTAATGACATGGACATCTCTTGTCTCATGGTTCATGCTCAAAAGATCAAAAAGGAATAACTTTAGGAAAAGTCTAGGGAGAAAAAAAGAGCTAAAACCGGTGAGAGTAATTTCTCTCATGCAAGGTCCGATGGACATGGTGGTCGTAGATTTCGACAAAGGATTTTCACTCAATGTTCCTCCAATGCTCCTCCTAAGTTCAACAAAGAAAGGGTGCCTAACCCTAAGCCTCAAGGAGGGAATGGTAGCGGATCTTCATTGCCTATGTCTACTTGTGCTAGGTGTGGAAAAAAGCATGAGGGTAAGTACCTATCCACCATGGATGGTTGCTTCAGTTATGGTAAGAATGTTCATAAGATGAGGGATTTCGCAATGCTCACGACTAAAGGAAGTGAAGGCAAGAAAGCTTCTCCTAGTGGTTGGGGTTAAAATGCTTCCAAGCAAATAAAATTCTATGCACTTCAAGTCGTGGTGAACAAGAGGGTTCTCACGATGTGCTTATCGGTATGTTGGAATTCTTTCAACTTGATGTGTATGCTTTACTTGATCCCGGTGCTACCTTGTCTTTTGTTATTCCATGTGTGCCTATGAGGTTTGATGTATTCCCGGATGTTTTGTAAGATCCTTTTCCTGTCTCTAATCCTTTTGGTGATTCTATTGTGGCTAATAGGGTCTTTGAAAGTGTCATGTCTCCTTTTCCCATAGAGTTACTCTTGTTGACTTTGTTGATTAAGATATGCTAAATTTTGATGTTATTCTTTATATGGATTGGCTGCACTCATGTTATGCTTATAGTGAATATAGAACTCGTGTAGTCATGTTTGAGTATTCGAATGAGCCTGTCCTAGAGTTGAATGAGGTAAATTCTATGTCTAAGGGTCAGTTTGTCTCTTGCCTTACAGCTATAAAGATGATTTCTTAATGGTGCATTTACCATCTAGTTAGGGTGATGGATGTATATTCCAAAACCCCTACTCTTGACTCGGTCCCCATTATTAAGGAATTTTCTCGAAGTGTTCCTAGATGATTTACCCGATATTCTTCCCGAGAGGGAAATAGACTTTGGTATTGGCATTCTCCCTGATACACAATCTATTTCTATTCCTCCTTACCGTAAGGCTCTGGCAAAATTAAAGGAGTTGAAAGAACAATTGAAAGATTTGTTGGATAAGGGTTTCATACGACCATGTGATCTCTATGGGGTGCTCCAGTATTAGTCGTTAGAAACAAAAATGATACTTTTCATATGTGTATTGACTATCATCATTTGAACAAGGTGAACATTAAGAATTAGTATCGTCTTCCAAGGATAGATGATTTGTTTGACCAACTTCAAGGAGCAAGTTACTTCTCTAAGATTGACATTAGGTCGGGTTATCACTAATTGATGGTGAAAGAAGATGATATTCTGAAAACAGCTTTCCGAACTCGGTATGGTCATTATGAGTTTATAATGTCATTTGGGTTGAGTCATGCTCGGGCGACATTTATGGATTTGATTAATAGGGTGTTTAGGCAATACCTTGATATATTCGTAATTGTGTTCATTGATTAAATATTGAACTATTCCAGAAGTGAGAATGAGCACATTGATCATTTGAGGACCTTGCTTCTAATTCTTATGAACCAACAACTCTTTGTAAAGTTTAGAAAATGTGAATTTTAGCTAAGGTCTGTAGCTTTCCTTAGTCATATTGTTTCGAGTAAAGGTATTGAGGTAGATCCTAAGAAGACTGATACGGTCAAGAGTTGGCCTAGATCTCTATACCCTACGGACATTAGAAGTTTCTTAGGTTTAGCCGGTTACTACAGAAGGTTTGTTGATGGGTTTTCTTCGATTTCCTCTCCTTTGAATGATTTACTCAAAAGAAGGCTAAGTTCATATGGTCTGAAGCATGTGAGAAGAGTTCTCAATAACTGTAGGATAGACTTACTTCCGTTCAGGTGTTGACTTTACCAGAAGGGACATATGGTTTTGTGGTTTATTTTGATGCCTCTAAAATTGGGTTAGGACTCTAAATCATTATTCAAATTTACCCAAATCCCTCCAAGTTCTTCCACAATATTTGTCTCTCTAGAAGCTTGAAGGAGAAGGCTAGGGTTTCAAGATCAAGTCTTCAAATTCACAATTAATTGTGAGCTTTTTGCATCAAGGTATGATAGTATTTACCTATGGAGCCCTTTCCTCCATAGGGTTCTTAAATTCTCCAATTTTACAAGTTAGAATCTCCAATTGAAATTAGGGTTTTTATCCATTCTTATGGGTTCTCTTCAATTATGATCTATTTGTTTTTTTTATGTCATTTTATGCATGAATTGAGATAATTCCATATTTTTAAGTTGAGTGCACTTCAACCCATGCATGATCCATGCTTTCTAGATTTTGATCATATGATGAAGCTTTTGAACTATGATAAATAAATTTATGAAAATATGCATGTTTCTTTATAAAATTGATTAAAATGATCTAAGTTTAATCAGAGAGTAAAGCATCGATGTTGTTGTTGTGAGAGGATTTCTCACGTACTACTCAAAAGCATGATTGTGAAAGGATTTTCTCACATAAAGGATTCATAAGGTTGAAAGGTTTTCTCACCTAAGTTGAATAAAGATTTAAGGAGCTATTCTAATGAAATCTAGCTTGGATTGGCTACTTGATGTGCCCTTCCATGGATGATAAGACAAGCGGCGATTACCCATGTCCTCTAATAATAAAACAAGTTATAACTAATGACTATTCAGTGGGATTTATGCTTAGCAGCGAGTAGACTAGCGACGATTACCCATGTCCCATAAACTATGTGTCACCATAGGTTGTCTTAGATAGACATTAGCTAGTGGATCTACCTAAGCTAGAATTTTATGGTTCCTACCTTGACAAGTAAGGACATCTCTTTTCGGTGTGGGGTAGACACCAGATTCCATGTTATAGCTCACGTGGTCTATATATCGGTTAAAGGTAAATCTCCCACAATGATGAAGATTTCTTTCTAAAAGTATCTCAAATGTGTTTTGTAGATGTTGAGCTTGCATTGACCATGGTTATGACTTATGCTTTCTAAGATGTTATTTTATGATTTAGCTTGGTCATTGCATGTCATGTAAAGTCCCTTTTCGCATGATTTCATAACTCTTATGCATTGGTGTCATACTTTGTACATTCCATGTACTAACACATACTTTTGCCTACATTTTTTCACTAATGTAGTGTCTGACGCTCCTACTTCTCATACTCGTGGCTAGTGATCTCGTTTAGAGATTTGAAAAATGGTGAGTCCTTGTGTTCCGAGGGACTCTTTTATTGCTTTCATGTCTTTTATTTTGGATATTGTATGTGATGATGTATAGTTTACGTATCAATCACTCTTTTGATGTAATAGATGGCTTTGAGGCTTATGTTAGACTTCTGCTACTTGTGTTAAACTCATTTATTTGAAATACTACTTATAAATTATTTACTTCTATTATTTTGTATGATGTATGTTAAATGGCTTGTGTAGGGCCTCTCGGGGTCTTATACGCCCATGTCATGTCTAGGGTGTACATTGGGTCGTTACATGACATGGAGAGAAGACCCAATTTCAAGTGGTGTGGTGATACACACGCGGCGCCACGTTTATAAATATTCTTTTTTTTTAAATTACATATTTTTTTAAAAAAAAGTCTTTTTAATTGTTTGCCTTGTATTTCAATTCAGTTAATACACACAATTTTTTAAAACAAAAAATCATTTGTTTTTTCTTTTATTCATTATATTTTCTCTTTTTTCTATTAATTTTATTTATTCTTTTTATTTTATTTGTCTTTCCTTTTGATTTGATTTCAAACTTAATTTTAAATGTCTTGTATTAAAATTAGTTAATTACAGAAGGATATCAAAATAACTAAAGAAAATAAAATAAAACATAAAAAATGTTAAACATTAAAATTAAAGGACACTTTTAAAAAATATATTTTTTTTAAAAAAAATAATGCATATAATTTTACAAAAAATTAAAAGTGAAAATATAAGAAATTGATGAAAGAAAAAAAAAAAGAGTTAAAAGTGAGGAGGGAAATAAATATTTTATAAAGAAAGAAATGAAAATAGCTATACACACACACACACACACACACACATATATATATATATCAAAAGTGAGATAACTACATATTTATAAGTTTTAATGTCAATAATTTACTAACTAATTACAAAATGACCAATTAAAAATGGATGTGTTTAATATTAATGATTTTTTCTCATTTGTCTCGCTTCTCACCTGCCTTGAAGAGAGTATGAACACTCTGTATGCCACATGAGTATTTCAGGTGTATTCTTTCCATTTTGAAATAGTTTATGGGGGTAATAGGACTCTTGTTAAGTTTAGGTATGTCACAATGATTTTAGGTATAGTTCAGAGGGTACTTATGCCTTGTCCCAATCTTTTTCTTATTAGTGTATGGATATATACTACATCTTGGGAAGCTGGGTCTTGAGGCTCACCCATGACCCTCCCCAAGTTCATCTTACCCATTAATCTTGGACCTTATAACCTTTAAGTATGTGATGTACTTACTTACTTTTCTTTAAATTTTGGGCTTGAATTTCCTAGTGGGTGATACACTATCTTATCCTTATGTAACTTACTTAATCCTCTTTTAATTAATATAGGCTACATTATAAGTATTTAAAGAAGTAAGATGTACAATCCAATAACTCAACCAATAGGACATCTAAATTAGTAGACATCTAAAATAGTAGGACGTCTAAGATAGTAGGTCACTTTGTCCCATATTCATTTTGCTTTTAAAATCTTATTCTTTTAAAACTATTACATTCAATTTTGAACACATTGTAATTTAGACTCAGATATATTATGACTTCTTGAAAGTGCAATTAATATCGTCAACACAACTTAGTTGTATACAATTGACTTGTCCATTAGTAGGAATTCTTCCGACAATGTATTCTTGGAACTCACATAACTCTTACTATAGAACATAGATTGATGAATGACTTATTTTTTAGGAAACTAGACTTTAGTCCCAAATGTCTTTTCATTTTCCAAGCCGATTAATCTCATCGATACAATTTAGTTTTATACACATGACTTGACCACAAGTGGGAATTTTGCAGATAGTTCCTTCTTGAAATACAAATAGCAATTAATCTAGAACTCGGATTGATGATTGATTTATTTTGTTGGAAACTAGACTTTAAAACAAAATAGTAGTCTCATTTTTTTCAATCCTAGTTAATCTTGTCGGTGCAATTTAGTCGTATAACTGTGACATGGCGTAATTGGAAATGTTGCTAGCAATAATGTACTCTTGTAACTCACATAGATCTTAATATAGAACTCAAATTGATGAGAGATTTTTCTTGCCGGGAACAAGATTCAAATACCTTTAATTTGACAGGTAGTAGAGCCTCTAACTCCTAATTTATTGGTAGATATTCTCGTATAAAGTCAGACCATGTACAATATCATTTGAAATACTCGGCCACAATGAACCCTTCAACTTAAACTTTTGTTTTAAGGCTCTCTTTGCCCCCCCCCCCCCCCCCAACTTGGTTTAACACTTCAAATGATTTAATATAAGGATTACTTCATATGCTTACCATTTTCAAACTTATTTTCCCAATTTAACACTAACTCATTGGTGTTTACAAGTCGCACATGTACTAGTAGTTACTGGGTGTTACGATGGTGGTATGTTGGTTACACTAAGAAACTCATATAAAAGAATTACCTTATGATTAGTGTAAAAAATGAAGTCAAACTAATGATATATTTACTTGATTTTACTCATATTCACACTACTTTCGGTTGCCTTTTCCTTTCATGTATCTCTTGTGGTTGTTCACTTATGTTTTAAATATGACTACTATTCTATGTGTAGTTACATCCATTTTGTTTGGGGGCTATATTTCATAATGCAGATTCATATACTCAGGACATGACTCTACACTAGGTTTTATGTACTGATCAACTTTTTATCACTTGATCTTGAGGAGCACAAAAACAACAACATACCCAGTGAAATCACACTAATAGTGTCTAGGGAGGGTAGAGACCTTATCACTACTTCGGGGAGGTAGAGAGGCTATTTTTTTTAAAGACCCTCGGCTTAAGTGCGTCAAACTCAAGTAAAAGAAGACAATAAAGAAATCATAGCAATTAAATAAGAAGACAATGTATAGTTGACAAAAGAAGCAATAACAACAACAAGATAGACGCAATAACAACAACAAAATAGTGTGTTAACTGATAATAAGCTTAACTACCCCTACTAACCTTCTACCCAAATACGCGACCTCCACTCCTTTCTATCTAGAGTCATGTCCTTGGTAATATAAAGTTGCGCCATGTCATATCTAATCACCTCTCCTCAATACTTTTTGGCGTACCTCTACCCCTTTATGTACCCCCTATAACAAGTCTCTCATACCTCCCAATTGGGGAGTCGGTAGACCTCTTCATCACATGCCCAAACCATCCCAGTATTGTTTCCCTTATCTTTTCTGGCACTGAGGCTGCACCTTCCTTCTCCCGAATAACCTCATTTATAATCTTGTTGCTCCTAGTATGACTATACATCCATCTCAACATCCTCATCTTTATATCATGCATCTTCTAACCATGTGAGTTTTTGACTGGCTAGTACACCACCTCATACAACATGAACGGTCTAACCACCGCTCTGTAGAATTTACTTTTAAGTTTAGGTGGGACCTTCTTATCACATAGGATTATAGTGGCAAGTGTTCGTTTCATCCATTCCGCCCTAATGTGATATGTGACATCATAATCGATGTCCCCACTTCCTTGGATTATAGACCCAAGATACTTGAAACTTTCTCTATTAGGAATAGTATGAGTGACAAGCCTCACTCCCACGTCTGCTTCATCCATTGCAACATTGAATTTGCACTCTAAATATTCTTTTTGTTCGTGCTCAACCTAAGCCCTTGGGACTCCAGATTTTGTCTCCAAACTTTCATCATTAGCTTTGTCTCAGGTCTCATCAATTAGTAATTTGCACAAGATGGATGACTTCAGTAGTTTATTGTCTTACCATGAATCTATATTGATTCTCGAAAATGGAGACTTCTTTTCTCGCCCTCATCTCCATCATTCTCTCCCAAATCTTCATACTGTGGCTTAGCAATTAAATATTTGTGGTGATCTTGAGGAGTAATTTCTTTTATTTAGCATTATTAGCTTTTGGGTTTTCTAGGGACTTATTTAGTTAAATATTATTATTCATGATATATTTTAAAGGCTTCACAAACTAGACTCATAAAGATGATGGCATTATTTTTGTTTCATTCATGTCTTAATGTTTTTAAATTAAATGAAGTATTTATGAATGAAATCTATTTTAAAAACTTTATATTCTGAATATACTTCATTGTATATTATTTATCTCTCTAGTCATATGTCATGTGAAGTTAAGGCAGTGAGTGCCAATACGCCTAGGCCAAGGTTCATAGTGATAAACTTGGTATCAAAATACTAGGTTTAAGTGTCCTACGGAGTATATGAAATTGTATCTAGTAAAGTCTTAATTATTGGTGTATAATGCATCACACTTATTATTGGGAGTCTATAAGACATTCAATAAATGTTAGCCTCTTTTAATACTCTAGGTCGTGCAATAGAATTATACCATTAAGAATTTGTTCTAATTCATGATTTACTACATTGCTTTCAGAATATGCATGTGAAAAGGATAGTAACCACTAGCCAAAGGATTAATGTTTCCAAAAAATTGAACCCCAATGAGTTGCCTCATATTCAAGAAGTTTGAACTGGAGCCTAAGGTCTCACATCTTTCCAAACACAACGTACTTACTCTCCACCAATAAGATAGGGGCCTATAGGAACCCCCCCCCCCCAGATCATGTAAGCCACCAACCAAGCTCTTTCAACACAAATACTAAATTAGGAGCCATTCAGTTGCTTATCAAAATTATTGTTGCATAGTCACAATGTCAAGGAACAACACGTCATAGTACTAGTTCTCATGAAAGGTCAACAAGCACTAGAATGAAGGAATTTATTCAAATGAAGCGTCCCGCTTTCACAAAGTCCATCCCTATAGAGGATTCCCAAAACTTTATCAATGAGAAACAAATATTCCCCAAGACATGCATGATAATTAGACAAAGCAATTGAATTTGCCTCTTATTAGCTGAAAGATATCGTCGTTGTGTGGTACGAGACTTTGGAATATTGTGAAGGGGTTGATATCGTGTCTAGGAGGAGTTTGCAAAATCCTTAATTGATTACTTTTTCCTGTAGATCTTACGGAAACTATGACCAACAAGAATACAACACTCATGCATGGTACCATGAGTGTGAGAGTGGATGGTATTCAAAGATGTAATAAATGGAAACAGCTATTGTCCTATATGTATGAGGACAATACAATTGTGGCGTATTCACATCTAAGGTAGCACAACATCAGGTGTATTACTCTTTTCCCATGCAAAATTCTTCAACCTCCTATTACATCCTGGAGGCCTACCCTAAAATGTGGGGACTACCTATATTGATCAACATGAAATAAGCAATCAAATAAGCACACGTGACAATGTGGGATCAAATCGGTAAAATCATATTGATCTGGAGACTATACCTAGAAAGCTAATGAGGTGTAAGTGAGTTCTTAATTGCTCCAATCTCGAATTTATATAACAATCACGACCCAAAGTACACCCTAGATGTGACATGGCATACAAGGCCCCGAAAGTCCTTACACAAGCCACTTGACATACATATACACATTGTAATAGACAAAAGGAAAGAATCTCATACGAATAAAGGAGTTTGACATTTAAAAGCGGAAATCTCATAGTCATGACAAGCCATCTACTACATTAAAGGAAGTGGTCGGGATATAACCCGTACACCACGGACAATATCCAAAACATAAAAACATATGAAATCAATAAAGGTGACATGGTCCTCAAAGTATGATCACTCACCGCATCTTCAAATCCTTAAGTAATCACCAACTAGCCACGAGCGGAGGGAGAGGAAGCGTCACACCCTACATTAGTGAAACAATGTAGCCATAAGTATGCATTTGTACATGAAATGTATGAAGTATGAGGGATATGCATAAAAACATGAAATATGATCCTAAGAGGACATAATCGAAACATGATGTGCATTTCCAAGCTAAACATATAAAATCCTTAAAAGAAACATCATAAAAATTGAACACGGTCAATGCATCTTAGATCATAAGGAAAGCTTCATAACACATTTGAAAGTAACTTAGTTCATTTTGTGGGATATTGGCTTTAACCGACAATAGATCATGCGAGATATACATGGTAGTTGATGTAACTCCAACATCGAGAAGGGAGAGATTACTTGCCAAGGTAACACTCCGTATCATGTCATATGCTATATGTGTATCCACTAGCTATGTCATTTAAGGCAATCCTACAAGGGCACATAATTTGGAACCAGAGGTTGCTACTAGAGACTACCCTATTTGAGCCTCCACCTCAATGTTCTCTCGATGCTAAGTTAAATCCCAACGGAATAATCATTTTCATAAACATATCATCATACATGGAAAATAACAATTAAGGTACTAATCCAAGCTTAGAACACTACAAAATAGCTCAAGCATATGTGAGAAAACCTTTCACCAAACCATGATTCCTTAATATGTGAGAAAACCCTTTCATAATTTCTTTGATGTCCATTTCAAAGCAACCTAGATCATAATTTTTTTTTATAAATTATGAATAAGCTCATGAAAACCAGCATTCCTAAATTCACAACTTTTCTAAAAATTCATGTGAAGTAGGGTAAATTCATGATCAATGCATGCGTTAATATGGGATTAGTTGAAAAGAATGTAATCGAGTCTAAATAATTATAATAAGATCAAAATTAAGAAATTAAATCCATACAAATAGAACCCATGAGGAATTGAATGAAAACTGATCCAAGTTAGGGAAATTGAACTGAGAATTTGAGAAGTCTGTGGCACTCAATGGGTGAATAGTACTCATTGATGAACTCCCTACATACCTTGATCTTTAAGCTCAAAGAAATTGATGAAGAAGAAAGGAAACTTGAACTTGAAGAACCCTGGAATCCCTTGTGAGCACTGGAGAGAATTGGGGAGGATGAATTTTGTTGGGATTTGGGAATTTGGGGATGAATTTAGAGTGTGTTGTTTTAGGACTTAAAAATCATATATATACGGGACCTTCCTATGGTCCATAGTCCATTCTATGATCGTCCTGGTCAATCGTGGAATGAGTTACCAGGGCTTGAATTTCAAAATTCTACGAGACTAGAATGGTCTTGTAGACTTAACCACTAACCAATCATTTGGCCTTCTTTATTCTTTTATTTTATAAAATTTCCAGGTTTTACAATATCTTCTACGTGGGGACTTTCATCCTCGAATGGGACTCAAACTAGGATGAATACAGTATGAGAGAAACTAACAATCCAATATGAATGCAAATTTCATCAAAATGCATATAAGCATGGAGAATCACTCCAGGCTAAATCATAACATCAAAAAATAAAATTTCTTTCCATGAACATTCATTCATATGGAAACATGAGAATGACTAAAATGCATGAAACCGAAAGAATGAACCATGAGGAACTAATACCTCAAGCTAGGATAGGAGCAAAGGGAAAGAGATGAGGATATCACGACATCATATCGGCTTTGACCTCCCAAGTGTCACCCTTAACTAAGTGATTCCTCTTAAGAACCTTCACGGAAGCAATTTCCTTATTTCTCAACTTCTGAACTTGCTAGTCTAAAATCTTAACCAGAACCTCTATTTAAGAAAGAGTTTCCTCAACTTCTAAGCCTTTCAAAGGAACAATGGACGTCAGATCTCCAACACACTTCTTCAATAAGGAGACATGGAAAATTAGATGTATTGATGCTAAATCATTCGGCAACTCAAGCTCATAGGCAACCTTGACAATATGCCTCAAAATCTGAAATGGGCCCACACAGCGGGGACTAAGTTTCCCCTTCTTTCCAAATCTCATGACACCCTTCATGGGTGAAATTTTCAAGTAAATCCCAATCATCAACATTAAATTATGTCAATCAAAGGCAAATGATCATCCTAAATACCCTTGAAATCAATCACGCACACTCTCAACATATCCTTTAAAGTATGATGGTACGTTCACTTGTCCATCTATCTAAGGATGAAAAGTCATATTAATTTCCACTCGAGTACCAAGACCTTTCGAAAATGACTTCCAAAACTGAGTACATCTATCGGAGATAATGGAAAAAGTCACTCCATGCAACATTACCATTTTCCGAATGTAAAGTTTGTCATAATCTTTCGGTGAGAATGAAGTCTTAACGGGCATGAAGTGAACCATTTTCATTATTTGGTCCACAATAACCCAAATCAAATCAAATTAACGATGAGTGTGGGTTAAACTCATAATAAAGTCCATATTCAAATTATCCAACTTCCATATAGGAATACTAATGTTATGAGCCAAACCGCTCGATTTCTGATGCTTAACTTTCACTTGTTGACAATTAAGACACTTAACCACAAATTCTGCAATATCATTCTTCATTCTATTCCACTAATAGACTTCTCGCATATCATGGTACATCTTGGTGGCTCCCGAGTGAACAGAATACCGAGAACTGTGAGTTCAATCAGAATCTAATTCCTCAACTCATCAACATTCAAAAAACACAATTGACCTTGGTATCAAAGGAAAATATCTCCCACTTGGGAGAAAGCCTCAATGGATTTTTCAAAAACCAACTTCTTCAAGTCAACTAATACTGGATCAAGATCTTTATTTGCCTTCATAGCTTATACAAAAGACGGTGTTGAACCATTATGAACAACTACACGACCCTCATTAGAATGAACCAAGTGAAAACATAATCGGGCCAACATATGAACATTGTGTATCCTTCTTATTATCCTCAATATGAGTAAAACTACCCACTAATAACATACTAAGAGCATATGCTACCACATTCCCTTTTCTGAGATGATACAAGACACTCATGTGTAATCCTTTAAAAACTCAAGCCACCTCCTTTGGCTAAGATTTAGGTTCTTTTGGAGTAAACACATATTTTAAGCTCATATGGTATATGAATACATCCACATGATTATCATACAAGTAGTGCCTCCAAATCTTTAAGGTAGACATCATTGCCGATAACACTAAATCATGAGTCGGATAATTTTATCCATGCAGTTTCAATTTCCTTGAAGCATAAACAATGAATTTCCCATGTTACATCAAAACACAACAAAGACAAATCCCTGAAACATTACAATAAACCACAAAACCATTTGATCCTTCCGGTAACGTCAAAGTATGGGCCAAAGTGAGTCTATCCTTCAACTTTGGAAACTCTTCTCACAAGCTTCCAACCATAGAAATATTACCTTATTTTGAGTCAATGTCATCAATGGTGAAGCAATAGAGGAAAATCCTTCCACAAACCTTCTATAGTAACTAGTCAAACCCAAGAAACTTCATATATCCGAAGTGGACAAACATTTAGGCCAATTCTTAACCTCCTTAGTTTTATTAGGATCAACTTGAATACCTTCACCGAAGACAATACTGCCAAAGAAAGCAACGGACCTCAACCAAAACTCACAATTTCTAAACTTAGCATACAATTTACGGTCCTTTAGAATTAGCAAAAAATTTCCTCAAAGGCTCAACATCATTATCCTCACTCCATGGGTAAATCAAGACATCATTGATAAACACAATCACAAACATGTCAAGATATTGCTTAAAGACTCTACTTATCAAATCTATAAATGTAGTCGGTCCATTGGTCAAACCAAACGACATCAGTAAAAACTCATAGTGACGATACCAAGTTTGAAAAGTTATTTTCAGAATGTCTTTCTCCTTCACCCTCAATTAGTGATTGCACGACCAAAGGTCAATCTTGGAGAAGTAACTTGCTCCTTGGAGTTGATCAAACAATTCATCTATCCTTGGAATATGATACTTATTCTTAATGGTAACCGTATTTAATTATCGATAATCAATGCACATTCAGAGATAATCATCCTTCTTTCAAACGAACAACACTGGAGTACCCCATGAAGAGATACTTGGTCTAATAAAACTCTTATCCAACAAATCTTTCAATTGATCCTTTAACTCCTTAAGTTCTATCGAGGCCATAAGATAAGGAGAAATAGAGATAAGTTGTGTATCTGAGAGAAGGTCAATACCAAAGTATTTTTCCCTTTCGGGAGGAATACTAGGAAGATCATCAGAAATCACTTGTAGAAACTCATTTACTATAAGGACTGACCAAGAGTAAGGGCTTAAGAATCTATATCTCTAACTCGAACAAGATGATAAATGCAATCCTAAGAGAACATTTTCCAAGACTTTAGTAAAGATACATACTGACCCTTGAGAACACAATTTCCCCTTTCCCATCACATGGTAGATTCATTCGTAACCTTGGAAGTGACCAATCGAGTCCTACAATCTATAGAAGCATAACATGCATGAAGCCAATTCATCTCGAGAATACACAAATATATAACATATCAATCTCTACAAGATCAACATGAGTGAATCTATGAAAAATGAAAATAGGACAATTCCTATAGACTCTTTTAGCACTAATAGCATCACCCATGGGGGTAGAGATGTCAAAGTGATTAGAAAGGATTCCAGGACCAACATTAAATCTCATGGCCACATAAGAAGTAATAAATGATAAGGTAGCACCCTAATCAAGTAAAGTATAAACATCAAGATAAAATACTATACACATAACAGTGACCACATCCAGAGAACCCTTGCGATCCTATCGAGTATAAAGACCATATAATTTATTTTTCTTTAAAGCACCAAAATCGGAACCACTAGGTTGAAATTTCCTACCATCCTTACCCTTACTAGCTTATAACGGACAATTCTTCACTTTGTGACCATTCTTCCTAGAACCAAAGCAACCATTAAAACCGGCTAAGCATTTTCCAAAGTGATTCTTACCAAGTCTCAGGAAATTGGGGATAGAAGATACATTACCACCACCATCATGAGGCTTGGGGTTAGACATCATATCTTTGTTGAACTTAGGAGCCAAAACATTAGAAGAACCTTGACCGCAAAACTTTTACTAGAATTTGTCATGACCAAGGAGAACCCACTAGATGTAACACGGCATACAAGACTCTGAAGAGCCTCATACAAGCCTCTTAGCATATCATAACATAAGAAAATAAGAAATACTACAGAAATTTAAAACTTTTCTTTACAATCAAAGTCTTTTATATAAGTAAGCGGGAGTCTACAACACTATGTCTCAAACCATATATAACACTTAAATAAATCTTTGAGACGTATCTCATACAAAAGCACTAAACATAAAATGAAAGACTTAAAGGACATAATGGTCAAGCCCTCGAATGCTATGAGGACTCACCAAACTTTTTCTTCCTTGATCTACTATGATCTTAAGCACGAGGAAGAAAGTTGATATCGCCAAACCCTACACTTTCTGAAAAATGTAGAAGATATATGGGTCAGCACAAAGATGCACTAAGTATGATAGCCATGCATAAAACCCTTGAAAACATGCTTAAAAGGGACATTTTTGTTGAATGCATGCACTTGCTAATTTAAACCATCATTTAGAAAGTAGTGTGAAAACACAAGTCATAAGCATAAAAGACATCATGATAAGATATAAGCTATAGCATGGTAGCTAACAATCACAACTAGTGAAGAAATATCATTAGGGACATATACATAGTCAATACAATCAACTTTTAGCATGACATGAGAGAAAATACTTCATGAACCACCTCAAGGCAAGCTTGTACAATGCATGGATAAGATCCAATAATCCTACCCACACTAAGCAAGTCACTTTAGATCCTCAATCGTGTTTACCATCTGTTGGTCTCATCCTTAGCTCATCTCTCATAGACAAGGAACATTCACTTTTAGTCAACCACATCAAGGAAAGCAACTCATGGTAACAATCCATGTAGCATACAACATTACAAGTATCCTTCACATCAAATGAAATTGCCATTTAGTCACAAGCAAATTCATTACATGAGTCATCTTGACAAAAGAGAAACCTACCATAACTATTCTACAAGTCTACTTGTGCAATGCATGGATGAAGTTCCATACCCCCACCCACACTAAGCAGTACTTCTTGAATAGCCATAGATCATCCTAGACTTGACCTTGTGGGAATTAGCCTTAACCGACATAGAACATGTGAGCTTGCATGGAATCTGGTGTCATGCCCCACACCAAAAAGAGGTTTCCTACTTTCCTCCCCACACCAAAAAGAGGTTTCCTACTTTCCTAAGGTAGAACTAAAATGTATTAGCTTGGAGATGGATCCAATAGCTATTACCTACAAAGGCACGTAGTTATGGGATAAGGAGATTGCTTCTAGAAACCCCACCTTACTTAACGGGGGAGCTTCCATCTCATGAGATTAACTTTAGAAACCCGACATTTTCAATTGACGGGAGAGCCTCTATCTCATTTTCAATATCCACTTGGTGCTAAGCATAATTCCCATGAAGTATTTACTGAATCCTAACTTGTTTCATTAGGATAGCTCATTATATCATGCGTGAGAATAAACTTTCATAGTCCATGTCTTCATTTTAGATTCAATTAGGTAAGAACTGACTTTCAACCTATAATCTTCAATATGTGAGAAGAACTTTGACATTACGCTCATTATGTGTTTATGAGAATGAACTTTGAATCAACACAATAATATCATCATAAACATGAAATAATCATGTATAAGTATGTGTGTGAGATCGATTTTCAACAACACAACAATTTAAATTATAATCATGTTCATAAAGTATACACATGAAGCCACAATCAGACATAAGTTTCATGCTCTACCCCTCTTGGATCAGCAATCACATTCAACCAATAACATTTAGGGTTACTATATTAAACATGGAAGATAACATAATTCAAATAACTCAACTAATACCACATAATCTCATAATGTTCATCTCACCACAATTCACTCGCATCACAAAGTCACAAATTGGGAGACATGGATTCTTGGAGGAAATTCAACAACCAAACCATAGAAATTCTTCAATTAATACATAATTCAAGTATAAATTCATTATATTCATGATTCTATAACATTATACTAATATCAATCAATACCCACACTTTAAGATCCAATTTGAGAAATTAGGGTAATTCATGAATTCATGGGAGATTTTATCATAAAGCCACCATAAAACAGCAATTCAATCATAATATAAGATAATTAAATCATAAAAATGTTTTTAGAAAGAATTCATTCTTGGAGTGAAAACTCTAGGCTTTTGAAGACTTTCTAACTAGGGAATTGAGAGTTTGAGGACTCCATGGAAGAAATCTATCCATGAATCAAAGACTACCATACCTTAAGTGAATCAATCCAACAAAAATCGTGTGAAAAAGCCTCCTTCTTCAAGCCCTAACTTGATCTACTTCTTCTTCTTCTTCTTTGGAGTTCTAGAGAGAGTTTTTGGTGGAAAGTTAGTTATGAACTTGGGGTCTTGGGATTTATGAGGTATATGGGTTAGTTAATGGTTTAAAACCCCTATATATGTCTATTAAAATAATATAAAGTGACCCAACAATAAACTAACTAAAAAGGAAATTACCTAAAAGACCTTACCTTTGGCCAAATTTGTGGCAGCCTATAAGCATGACCTACGACCTAGCCCTACGGACCATGGGTGGGTCCACAGTACGTGATGCAGTCTGTGGTTCATGTCCTGCAGGTCCTCATCATGGCCCTTGACCCATGACTATGTCCCACGAGGCGTGGATGGACCTACGCCCAGTAGGTTCCATCTGTAGGTCACCAACTTTGGGCAGTTTTGGGGTTAGGCTTTAGGGTCCTCCTCAAGGACCCTTGGTTGGTTCTCGGGGAGTCGTACCTTGATTTTTAGCCCCTAAACCCCTCATCCTAAGTATGGTAAGCCATTTTTTTACTCTAACCCACGTATCAAACTCTAAAACTCTCACGTAAGGCTCTAGTTTTACCTACTAGTTTTCCGGGTGTTACAGAATTGAGGTGTAACATTTCGGAAACTAGTAGACTAAACTAGAGCATAACATAAGGGTTAGAGTCGTAAATAACTCCCGATACTCAATATATATGTATTTGGGTTAATATGTCAAGGTACGACCCCCCCCCCCCAAGGACCAACTATGGGTCCTTGAGGAGGACCCTTCCAAAGGTGTCAAAAATTATGCCTGGGTTGTCCACCCATAAGGGGGAACCACAACCATTAGGTGGACCCACGCCTCGTGGTTGAAGTCCATTGGTCAAGGCCCTCGGAACCATGCCTCAGAACCCCTACCACAGTTCAACAGCATGGGCCATGGATCCTACCACAATCCGTCAATGGTGGGCGTGGATAGGGCCTGGGAATTGCCATTTGGGAGTTATACTTAAGGGTGTTTTGGTGCTTTCCTTTTTAATTAAACATTAAGCGGCATCGTTTTACACTAAATTAAACTAACTATATAACATTTTTAATTCCCTAAACTAACTCATCCAAATCACAATTCCAAAATAAGAAATCAAAACCAACTTTTCCCTAAAACTCTCTCTAGAACTTCGAGGAAGAAGAAGAAGAAAGTGAAAGCTAGGGTTGAAGGAGCAAGATTTTCTACTCAAATTTGTAGGATTTCATCACCAAGGTATGGTAGATCTTCATCCATGGAGCCCCTTCAAAAACCCCAATTTCAAAGCTTGAACTCCCAAAAGTTAGGGTTTGACTTCAATCTCATGGATTACTTTCAAATTCATATTTAATGATTGGATTATGTTTTATTATGGATAAAATGATGAATTTATATGGTTTTATGTTAAATTCCCCAAGAATCCATGAATTCCCCTATTCTCCCAATTTGGATCTCAAAGTGTGGGTACTAATTGATGTAAGTAGAATATGATAGAATTATGCATGTAGCAATTGAACTATTTGAATTATTTTATCATCCATGTCTAATGTAGTGATTCTATATGTGTTGATTGAATATGATCTATGGTCCTTGAACGACAAATTATGTGAATCATCCATGATTATGACGTTTATGAATATGCTTTAAGAACACTTTAAGAATAAAGTGAATATGATTATGATCTAGTTGTTGTGTTGCTGGATGATTATCCTCATGTACACACTTATGTATGAATATGATGTGATGGGAAGGATTTTCTCACAAATATGATGATTCTAAAGGTGAAAGGTTATTCTTACCTATTGAATCTATGAGCTATCCTATGAATTATGTTGGATTGAGTGTCAAGGCATTCTTCCATGATTATGAACTTACGTTAAGACTTAATATGTACTCCATGGGAATTATACTTAGCACCGAGTGGATATTGAATATGAGATCGAAGCTCCCCCTCTAGAAAGGTCAGGTTTTGAGAAAGTATCTCTTGAGATGGAAGCTCCCTTGCTAGAAAGGGCAGATTTCTAATAGTAATCTCCTTATCCCATAAATTGTGTGCTGACATAGGTCTTTAGCTGGCGGACCCACCTAAGAGATATTATGATGATGGTCTTACCTTCGGCAAGTAGGACAACCCTTTCTGGTGTGGGTAACACCGGATTCCATGTTAAGCTCACATGGTCTATGTCGGTTAAGGCTTATTCCCACCATGAACAAAAGGATGAATTATGAACTATGGTTACTTAAGAAGCTTTACTTAGCATGGGTAGGATTATGGGATCTTATTCATGCATTGCACAATTAGACTTTGAGGGTACTTATGGTATGTTTCTCCTATGATATGATAATTTATGAAATGAACATGATTATGCCTAATGCATTCCTTTTTCCTTTAATATGATGCTTTAACTTAATAAATTACATGCATTCAACTAAAATGTCTCTTTTAGCATGTTTTCAAGGTTTTTATGCATGGCTACCATACTTAGTGCACTTTTGTATAGACCCATATTTTCCTACATTTTTCCAAAGTGCAGGGTCCGGTTCTCAAGGTGGTCATCATTTGATTTGAGCTTGGATTTGACTATTCTCCTTGCTTGTGGTGAGTTCTCATGATTCGAGGATGGGAGATTCTCTTTGAATTTCATTTTTGGTATTTCATTTCCAAATTATGTTGTATGGGTTGTGTCCCTTTTCATTTGGACTATTGTAATAGATGGATAATTAAGACAAGTCTAGACTTCTACTTTGCTTTTATGAAATCTTCTTAAGACTTGAAATGTGTTGTACTTTTATTGTTCTAATTCTTTATGTTATGATATGCTAAGTGGCTTATATGGAGCCTTTTGGGGTTCTATGTGCCTTGTTATGTATAGGGGGTACCCTTGGGTCGTGACAAACTTAGTTATTAGAGCATAAGGTTTAGAATGATTCTAGGATAATGTCTCATATGCCACATCTTGTAGAGTCTTTTTCATAAGTGTGAAGTGTACCATATTTATGAATGAGAGGCTATAAGATGTTTAGGAAATTTCACTTCTTTCATTAATCTTAGGTCGTACCTTAGAGTTTAACTGTCTAAATTTCCCTCTCATAATCCTTCTCTTGTGTCTTCGGGAAATGAATACATGAAGGGCTAACTTAAGAAGAATAGAGGGTGACAATATGAATGAAGAGGCTCCTCCTCAAGCTAATCAAGCTCTGATTAATCC
The DNA here is from genome assembly GCA_035578085.1 of Solanum pinnatisectum. Classification (NCBI taxonomy): domain Eukaryota; kingdom Viridiplantae; phylum Streptophyta; class Magnoliopsida; order Solanales; family Solanaceae; genus Solanum; species Solanum pinnatisectum. The sequence goes on from CM069079.1 coordinate 24,390,188, forward strand.
TTTGGTTATGTCGGATGTAGAGGTTAGGTCAGCTTTTCTTTTGTTTACCCAAGCCATGATGGCTCAAGCTCAAGCCGTGACAACTCAAGCCCAAGCCATGACGACCTAAGCCAATAGAGATGTTTCGGTCGCTTCAAGGGTTAGGAATTTTGCTAGAATGAACCCTCCCGAATTTCATAGCTCCAAAGTGGAAAAAGATCCCCAAAGGTTTATTGATGAGGTTTATAAAGTGTTTGATATTATAGGAGTGTCTCCACAAGAAAAGGCGGAGTTGGTCGCCTACCAATTGAAAGATGTGGCTCAAGATTGGTATGAACAATGGAAGGGTGAGAGGCCAATAGGAGCGGTTCCCATAGAGTGGGAGATGTTCAAATCGACATTCCTTGATAGGTTGTTTCCCCTAGAGTTGAGGGAATGAAAGATGCAAGAGTTCATTAACCTTCGTTAAGGAGGTATGAGTGTGAAAGAGTATGCTCTTAAGTTCATCCAACTATCCAAGTATGCTTCAACTATAGTGGTGGACTCAAGGGATAAAATGAATAAGTTTGTGATGGGAGCGTCCAACTTGGTAGAGAAAAAATGTCATTCCACAATGCTCATTGGTGATATGAATATATTACGTCTTATGGTGCACTCCCAACAAATTGAGGAGTCAAAACTCAAAAGAATGAATAGGGAGCGGAAAAGAGCAAGGACCGATGATGGGAATTTCTCCAATGCTAGGTCCGATTGACAAGGTTGACAAAAGTTCAAACAAAGGTTTTCCAACCAAAGTTCCTATAGTGCTTCCCCAAGGATCAATAAGGATAGCGTGTCTAACCCTAAACCTCAAGCAAGTAGTGGGAGTGACTCTAATGTGAATAGGTCAGATTGTGCAAAATGTGGGAAGAAACATGATGGGAAGTGCCTAGAGAAGGAAGTGAAGTTCTATTTTGATGATGCTTGTATGATCGCATTTGAGTATTTGAAGGAAAAATTAGTATCTACCCCGATTATCGCTAGTCCTAATTGGTCCGAATCTTTCGAAGTAATATGTGATACTAGTGGAATGACATTGGGAATAGTGTTGGGGCAAAAGTGCAACAAACTATTTCACCTAATTTATTACGCGAGCAAAACTTTGAATAGTGCCCAAGAAATTATACGGTCACTGAACAGGAGTTTCTTGCAGTGGTCTATGTATTTGAAAAGTTCTGGGAATACTTGTTATGAACCAAAGTAATAGTACACACTGATCATGCTGCACTCCGCTACTTGATGGCGAAGAAAGATTTAAAACCAAGATTGATAAGGAGGGTGATATTACTACAAGAGTTCGATTTTGAGGTGAAAGATTGAAAAGGCTGCAAAAATCAACTAGCCGACCACTTATCGAGGTTGAAAGGAAGGGAAGATGCCGAGTGTGAGGTCGACATAGATGATTCCTTCCCCGATGAACAGGTATTTGCTATATCTCTCAAACCTACACCATGGTATGCAGACTTTGTAAACTACATTGTGAGTGGATTGATACCTGATGAGCTAACCTTTTACCAACAAAAGAGATTCATGTTTGATGTTAAAAGGTACTTTTGGGATAAACCATACTTGTTTCGAGAATGTGCTGACCATGTTATTAGGAGGTGTGTTCCGGAAGAGAAAGCGGTAGAAATTCTCATTGCTTGGCATGCATCTCCAGTAGGAGGTCACCATAGTGGTATTCGCACTGCCGCTAAAGTCCTCCAAAGTAGTTATTACTGGCCATCCTATACAAAGATGCACATGAATTTTCAAAGAAATGCTCGCAATGTCAGCAACAAGGAGGCGTGTCTAGAAGGCACAAGTTGTCTCTCACTCCTATTTTGGAAGTCAAGCTATTCGATGTATGGGGGATCGATTTCATGGGCCCATTTGTGAGCTCATTTCGAAATAAATATATCTTGGTGGTTGTAGATTATGTCTCCAAATGGGTAGAGGCCATCGCACTTCCAAACAACGAAGGAAAAAGTGTGGTCCAATTTCTGAAACGCTACATCTTCGCAAGATTTGGCACTCCTAGGGTAATTATTAGGGATGGGGGGTCTCACTTTTCCAATAGGTGGTTTTCAATGGCACTGAGTAAATATGGGGTGAAACATATGGTAGTAACCCCATATCATCCCCAAATAAGTTGCCAAGTCGAAGTGTCAAATCGGGAAATCAAAAGCATCCTCGCAAACACAGTTAATGCCAACAGAACTGACTGGTCTAGGAGACTTGATGATGCACTATAGGCATACCAAACTGCTCATAAGACATCTATCGGTATGTCTCCATATCAGTTGGTTTATGGTAAGGCTTGTCATTGCCCGTCGAGCTAGAACACAAGGCATTGTGGATGTTGAAGGCCTTAAATTTGGATTGGTCAAAAACTTCAAAGGAGAGAGTAGAACAGTTGAACAAACTGGATGAATTTAGACTCAAATCGTATGAAATTTCAGCCATCTACAAAGAAAAGATGAAGAAATGGCATGATGCTCGAATACTCAAGCGGGACTTCAAGGTAGGAGATTGGGTTTCGTTATACAACTCTCAACTTAGACTCTTTCCCGAAAAGCTCAAATCCAAATGGTCTGAACCTTTTAGAGTAACACGAGTGTTCACCAATGGTGCCATAGATATTGAAGATCAGGAAGGACCTCCATTTAAAGTGAACGGTCAATGTCTGAAATTATATTTTGGGGATTGCCAAGAGATTTCTTTGGTTGAAGTGGTGTATTTAGAAGACGCCTGAAGGCGTTGCTGCATCGTGCCACGACGTTAACTAAGGCGATGTTTAGGAGGCAACCCAAAACCATGTATTACTTTCTTTTGCCTTGATAAAATAATGGTGTGATGATTGTGCAAATGGAAGTATGAAAAGTGAACAAAAAGTTTATATAAGCGAGTGATGAACCCAGTCGATGAGTCGCCGAAAGGGTCGGCAAATCCGACCTTATCCGCCATTCGACTCTAGACATCGTCAGTATTAGAGTCTATAAAACTCAGTGAATGTTGGAAATCATTGGCGAATCGTCAACCATATCGGCAATCACGATGGAAATCACTGTTTGGACCCTGTAAACTAGAGGTTCTGCAAATTTTGGTGGAGAGATCAAACAATCGGCGTGCCGCAGACTGAGTTGGCGAGTTTGATTAACGTCTCCAAGTGGACGGTTTTTGCAAGCCAAAGTTATAAAAGTTGCTACTTCATTCACTTTCCCTCAAAATTTTTTTTTTTCAAAACCCACACCTATACTATAGTTTATTATTTCTTACACTTCTGGAGTATTTTGATTCATTGGTTTGTGAGCAGATTTGGATTGCATTACCGCCTAGCTTCTAGGTAGTATTTCAATAAGCACAAAAGGTTAGTTCCTTAACAACCGTAATTATTTTGTTAGCATTGATGCCCAGAGAGATGGAGAAGACTACTTTGACAGGATCCCCTCTTTACCTCCCTCTCTGTCTCTCTTTATTTTGCCTTGCGGATTCTATGTTAATTGCATTTGAGGACAAATGTGTTTTTATTTGTGGTGGGGTGAGGCTCACCTTTTATGTGCTATTTGTGTTTGTGTTTTGTACATATATTTGTGTTGTTCTGTTTTTAATTATATGAAATACTACTTTTTGTGGATGTTTGAGCTCATGGCTCTCTTTTGTTTTAAATTACAAAAATGATTTTGACCCTTCCGAAAAATTTTAAATTTTTCGCACATTTTTACCACCTCTCGTGTCTTGAAAGTGGCTGTTTTTTGCAAAATTTAAGTCTGAGTCCCTATCAATACTGATGACTTGAACAGTGCTATCAATTGAACAAACATGAACGCACGACTACAACGACACCAAATGAAGTTGCATAAACAATATGTGAACTCTTTGCATCCCGTTGTGATTGGCCATTTATCGAATTGATTCTCTTGTAATGACTGTTGCACACTAGCGAAAGTGTGTAGTCTTGTTTGACTTAAGTGTTGATGCCTTGTGTGATTAGCTTACTTTGAACCATACATGAATAAACCCAGAATTTGCCTCGTTAGTCTAATCGATTTAGGAAGGTATGCTTTTGAAATGATCTTAGGCAACTTTAAAGAGTGTGAGCCAAATTTGACATATACCTCTTTTGTGGTGTACCCATGAGTGTGTGAAACTCTTTTGAACACCTCTTGAGCCTTACCTTTCTTTGAAAGAACCTTGATGAACCCTAGACCTTACTTGACCCACTACCTATAATCCTCTTGATTTTTGGTTTAGTGAATAACCAACTTAGGCCAAAAGCCTAAGTTGGGGGTGTGGTGAAAAGGAAAATGAGAAGTCAAGAAGTGCAAGAAAAGTCTCCCTTAACCCATGGTGTTGCAAGACAAAATGGAAACCCTCCAAAAAAAAAAAAAAAAAAAGAAGTTGTGGAATAAAAAGTGCAAAAGGAATTGGGTTTCCAAGCAATACATAGAGAGTGCATAAAAGGATGACTAAGACGCACTAGAAGAAAAAGTGATAAGGGAAAGTAGAACGACGTATTGATAACACCACATCTCACGAGGATGAAGAAGTCACTGAGCCTAAATGACCATACATTTGCATTCAGCCCCATTTCAAGCCTCAAAAAGACCTTTTTGATCTTGAGTAAACCAAATCGAAAGTCGATTGGAAAATAAGGGCAAACCTATAGGTGAAAACATGCACTGTGTTCCTCTTTTTGAGTGTGAACGTTGCATATGATTCCTGATCGTGAAGTGATTAACCTCTATGTGTGAATATGGAATCATTCTTTATGTGAGGCCATCTAGATACTTTTTGTTGAGCTTGAACTTGCACAAGTAGTAAGTATTGCTAGCATGAGAATCTTTGGTAATAGTGTGTCACAACTTGAATCTTTGAGTACACAATTAATCTTTGCATGAGTAACTTGAGTCTTGTTGTGTACATTCATGATTGAGTCTTGTGTAGCACTATTTGAGAAAGCTTTGTGATCAGCTGAACTCGAGTTTGCTTGAGGACAAGCAAAAGCTTAAGTTAGGGGTGTTGATAAGTCCACAAATTGGACTCATTTAAGGCTATATTTTAATAGAAATTGTGCCCTCAAATGCCTATTTTATCTCAAATCTGATGAAAACCCTTAAGTTTCAGGTATTTGAAGATTGAAGGAAAGCATGGACACTACTTCACAAAAAGGAATGAAAAGGCTGAAAAGAATGAGAAAATGAAGGCCTGAGGATCGCCGAGTCCACTTGGCGAATCGCCGAAGGGTCTCATTTTGCCTTTTGTTCCAGTGTGCTGAGCCTGAAGGAAAGGATCAAGTCGGCGGAATAAGGGAGTTGTCGGCGCATCGCCGAGAAGTTCTGCGAAGTAGTACTATATCGCCCAATGACCTAGAGCATGATGATGCCAAAGGATAGTGCAAGAAGGCGATAAACTACACTAAAGGGTGAATCGCCGAGTTGATCGGCGATTCCAACTAATGTCGCCGAATGATCCGTCGCAGCACAGATTCTTGAAAACTATAAATACTCGTTGAGAGTTATAGAGAATATATCATTAGAAAATATCAAATTCTTAATATCATTTTTAGTACTTTTATTTTTGCTCTGAGTTTGGAGAGGGTTTTGGAAACTTGAAGAAGAATAGGGTTTCATCTCCAAGGATTTGGACTTGGGCTTCTTGGATTCTTCATCATTGACCTGTAACAAGACTTAAATCTTCCTACCCATTTGAATGCAACCTCATTTAGATTTAAATTTATATTTCTTGATGTGTGGCTAAAAATCCCCATTCATGGGGTGTGATTTAGCAAATATGTGTTGAGATTATTGTTGGGTTTTGCTTGTTAATAGGTTAGATGTATTTTAATAGTGATTTCACCTAGTTTTTTTCGTTTAATTTAATGAGTTTGTAGTTGAAAATACAAAACCACCCATGTGTTTTTGGCTTGCTCAAGAGAGAGGTCGTGAAACAAAGACCGCTAGACTGATGGCCTAAGGAGTGGGTCGACATGAGGTTCAGCCTGAGAGGGTGACCCCTAGTCCCATATCCTAACATTCAGCTCGAGAGAGTGAGTGAGGTAAGACGTAGGCCGGCCTTCATGCGGCAAATGGGTGTCTGAGAGGAACCTATTTGAAAAGGGGTAAGTTGCCCAAGAGAGGACTTATTTCCATATAAAGCTTTGCCTAGTCACTATTATCTTGCAAATTTCCAATCGAAAGGATGTACCCAACGATTTAAATCAACATATATTGCGGTCACACCCTAAGAATCCCCTCTCATTTATAAAATTCTTATTTATTTTACTGTTTTTGCTATCCTTGTGACAAAACCCCCAAATCGATATTTGACACTTTTGTGTCCCCCCTTTTTTGATTTACAATGTTTAGTTGTTAATATCTTTATCTACGACTAGTTATAACTTAATTTTATTTTTCTATTAATTCTCGAAACCACTCCCTTGGGACTCGAACCCAACCCTTGGTTGGGTTATTATACTATTGCACGATCATAGACACTTGCATTGGAAGTTCTGTCGTTGAATACGCAAGCATCAAAATGGCTCCACTGCTAGGGAGTGGTGTTATTTGAGAATTCTTAGATTAGTAAAATCTTTGTCTTATTAGTTTTAGTCGACTCACCTAATTTTCAATTTTGTTTTGAGTAATTGTGTGTTTCAACAGCCACATGAGTGTGAACGGCGAAAATAGCCGCCAAGCAGGCAACCCAGGGGGTGATGTTTTTCATCGAGATGATATTGATGATATTAATAGTGTGTACAAACCTGCCCAAGTGAGTGAGATGGAGGTGATTTGCATGCCACAAGCAGACGGAAATGCAACATTTGAAGTTACTAGCACAACACTCCACCTCATACATTCAAGAGGTTTATATGGAGGATTAGAGCATGAAGATTCGTATGAACATATACGAAACTTCATAGAATTTTGCACCCCTCTGTCATTCAAGAATCTATTGTAAGAATGCATACGGCTGCGCTTATTTCCATTATCATTGGCTGGGGAAGCCAATAAGTGGTTGCTCGAGCTTCCAAAGAACTCCATCAATTTATGGGAAGAGTTGATTATGGCTTTTCATGAAAGATTCTTCCCTCCATAAAAAATGATGAAACTGAGAGATGACATTCAAAATTTTACTCAAAAGGAGGGCGAACCAATTCACGAATCATGGGCACGATTTAAGAGAATTTTGCAAAAATGTCCAATACATGGTTTCCGAGTGAGTTATTGCTCTAATATTTTTACCGTAGTCTGGATTCGGTCAATAAAGGGATAGCTGATCAGCTGGTGCAAGGAGGAATAATGTTACAATCATTTGAAGTAGCCTCATTTCTCCTAGATGGCATGACTAGAGTAAATCAAGCATGGTACACAAAAGATGACCAAGTTTCCCCACTGTGCTTCAGATTAACGCAAGAGCAACTCAATAAAGAAAGGGAGAGGGACGATCTTTATGTTGTTGTGCATTTAGTATGAGTTTCCTATTTGACTTCATGAGATGAGTTGATGAACATGCTCTAGTATGCTTTTGAGAGACATTGCATATTGGCTCCATGATGTTGTGTTGAGCATAATTTTAGTTGGAGAAGGTAGTTCCTCCTATGAATATGAGAAATGTTGAGTTTCATGCATATTGGGTTGTTAGATGTAGTTCTTATTCCTTGTATTGCATTGATTATGTTTGAGATGGAGTTGATGTTTCCTCCTCTGAATTGTGCATTATTTTGATGTTTCATGCATGATGGGCTGATAGTTTTGAGTCTTTATTTCCATAAGGTGTCTCGATCGTCATTCAGGGACGAATGTTCCCATAGGGGAGATAATGTAACATTCCTGAAACTAGTAGACTAAACTAGAGCCTAACGTAAGGGTTAGAGTCGTAAATAACTCCCGGTACTCAATATATATGTTTTTGGGTTAATACTTCAAGGTACGACCTCCTAAGGACCAACCATGGGTCCTTGAGGAGGACCCTTCAAAAGGTGTCAAATATTGTGTCTGGGCAGTCCACCCACGAGAGGGAACCATGACCAGTAGGTGGACCCACGCCTCATGGGTGAGGGACGTTGGTCAAGGCCCCAGGAACCATGCCCCAGAACCCCTACCATGGTTCACCAGCACAGGCCGTGGGTCCTACCATAGTCCGTCAATGGTGGGCGTGGATGGGGGCTGGGAACTGCCATTTGGCAGTTATACTTACGGTTGTTTTGGGGTTTTCCTTTTTAATTAAATATTAAGTGGAATCATTTAACAATAAATTAAACTAACTATATAAGGTTTTTAATTCCCTAAACAAAGTCATCCAGATCACAATTCCCAAATAACAAATCAAAACCAACTTTTCCCTAAAACTCTCTCTAGAACTCCAAGGAAGAAGAAGAAGAAAGTGAAAGCTAGGGTTGAAGGAGCAAGCTTTTCTACTAAAATTTGTTGGATTTCATCACCAAGGTATGGTAACTCTTCATCCATGGAGCCCCTTCAAAACCCCCAATTTCAAAACTAGAAATCCCAAAAGTTAGGGTTTGACTTCAATCTCATGGATTCCTTTCAAATTCGTTTTTAATGATTGAATTATTTTTTATTATGGATATAATGATGATTTTATATGGTTTTATGTTGAATTCCCCAAAAATCCATGAATTCCCCTATTCTCTCAATTTGGATCTCAAAGTGTGGGTATTGATTGATGCAAGTAGAATATGATAGAATTATTCATGTAGTAATTGAACTTCTTGAATTATGTTATCATCCATATTTAATGTAGTGATTCTAGATGTGTTGATTGAATATGATCTGTGGTCCTTGCAGAGCAAATTATGTGAATCATGCATAATTATGAGGTTTATGAATATGCTTTAAGAACACTTTAAGAATAAAGTGAATATAATTATGATCTAGTTTTTGTGTTGTTGGATGATTATCCACATGTACACACTTATGTATGAATATGATATGATGGGAAGGATTTTCTCACAAATATGATGATTCTAAAGGTGAAAGGCCATTCTTACTTATTGAATCTATGAGCTATCTTATCAATTATGTTGAATTGAGTGTCAAGGCATTATTCCATGATTATGAACTTAAGTTAAGACTTAATATGTACTCCATGGGAATTATGCTTAACACCGAGTGGATGTTGAATATGAAATCGAAGCTCCCCTGCTAGAAAGGGCGGGTTTCTCGAAAGTATCTCTTGAGATGGAAGCTCCCCCGCTAGAAAGGGCGGGTTTCTAGTAGAAATATCCTTATCCCATAAACTATGTGCCCCCATAGGTATTTATTTAGTGGATCCACCTAAAAGCTATTATGATGATGGTTTTACCTTAGGCAAGTAGGACAACCCTTTTCGGTGTGGGTAACACCGGATTCCATGTTAGGCTCACATGGTCTATGTCGGTTAAGGCTTATTCCCACTATGAACAAGAGGATGAATTATGAACTATGGTTGCTCAAGAAGCTTTACTTAGCATGGGTAGGATTATGGGATCTTATTCATGCATTGCACAAGTAGACTTTGAGGGTACTTATGCTATGTTTCTCCTATGATATGACGATTTATGAAATGAACATAATTATGACTTATGCATTCCTTTTTCCTTCATGATGATGCTTTAACTTAATAAATTGTATGCATTCAACTAAAATGTCCCTTTTAGCATGTTTTCAAGGTTTTTATGCATGGCTATCATACTTAGTGCATTTTTGTTCTAACCCATATTTTCCTACATTATTCCCAAGTGTAGGGTCCGGTTCTTAAGACGGTCATCATTGGGTACAAGCTTGGATTCGAATATTCTCCTTGCTTGTGGTAAGTCCTCATTATTTGAGGACGGGATATTCACTTTGAGTTTCATTTCTAGTATTTCATTTCCAAACTATGTTGTATGGGTTATGTCCCTTTTCATTTGAACTATTGTAATAGATGGCTAATTGAGACAAGTCTAGAATTCCGCTTTGCTTTTATGAAAACTTCTTTAAGACTTGAAATGTGTTTTACTCTTATTGTTCTAATGCTTTATGTTATGACATTCTAAGTGGCTTACATGGAGCCTTTCAGGGTTCTATATGCCTTGTTACATCTAGGGGGTACTCTTGGGTCGTGACATGAGGATCCCTTGTTCACCGGATCTAGAATGAGAAAAGTTACCATCACTGGTCCTCGCCCTCTTAGACTCTTTTGCTCTTTCCTTGAGATTTTGCTTTTAAATTTTTGGGCATGTATTTTCAAATGATAAATATCCATCTCCTTGATCAACACGGTGGTATGACATTCTTTGACAACCAAGTTAGAAACACCTGACACAAACTTACTCATCCTTGCCCAAGTGTTAGCAACCATAGTTGGAGCATACTTATCCAATTTAGTAAAGTTCAAAGCATACTTCGTCATACTCATATTGAATTGTCAGAGGTTAATGAACTCAAGTACTTTTGTTTCTCTGATTTCAAGAGGAAAGAAATGATCAAGAAAATCTCCCTTAAATTTCTCCCAATCAAGAGAACCCGCATCAATAGCCCTTTTACTTTTCCAATGTCCAAACCACATTTGAGCAACACCCTTGAGTTGATAAGAGTCCAACTCCACGTTCTCAACTGTAGACAATCCCAGCATACCCATTATCTTATAAACTCATCAATAAACTCTTGAGAATCCTCATCAACCTTAGAACTATGGAATTTCGGAGAATTCATCCCAGAGAAGTCTCTTATCCTTGCCGACACCATTCCCATATTTGGGTTCATGGGATCATTAGCCTCTAGATTAACTTAGGCTATCATAGCTTAAGCCAGCACTTGGAAAATAGCTCAGAATTCAGCATGAGTCCCTTGCTCGGCCAAAGGATGAACTGAAACTTGAGGAAGCTCAAGATTTACATTGTCATTGCCTGCATTCCTTCTAACATCAGATCTTCCAGGGCCAAATCCTGAAAAGAATCAAACACAATTCAGGAGAAGGATCATTATAGAGATAGACTTTATGGTTTAGAGTAATGAAATAAGTGAAGTTAATTAAACGCTTTGTAGCCTCTTATTCATAAATATGGCGAGCTTCACACTTAAGAACAAGACTTTACTCAACGTAGCTTGTCAGGTATCCTAGGACCTTTTCTAAAATCTTGTGCTATGAATACCAAGATTTTCATGACCTAAAGTACACACTAGATGTGAAATGGCATATAATACCCCAAAAGGCCTTACACAAGCCACTTGACATACATATACACATTGTAGTAGACAAAAGTAAAGAATATCATATGAATAAAATAGTTTGACATTTAAAAGTTGAAATCACACAGGCATGACAAACCATCTAGTACATCAAAAGAAGTGGTTTGGACATAACTTGTACACCACTTAAAACATATGAAACATAAAGACATGAAAGCAATAAAGATGACATGGTCCTCGAAGTATGAGGACTCACCGCGTCTTCAAGTCCTTAATTTATCACCAACTAGCCACGAGCTGAGGAAGTGGAAGTGTCACCTTACATTAATGCAAAAATGTAGGCACAAGTATGCATTAGTATATGGAATATACTAAGTATAGGGACATGCATAAAACCATGAAATATGATCCTAAGGGGACATAATCGAAACATGATGTGCATGACCAAGTTAAACATAGTAAAATCCTTTAAAGAAACATCATAAGACTTTAACATGGTCAATGCATCTTAGATCATAAGGAAAGCTTCATAAAAATTGAAATTAACTTTGTTCATTTTTTGGGATATTATCTTTAACCGACAGTAGACCATCCTAAACATCATGTAGCCTTCTCCTTATAAGTGTGGTGTACTTCATACCCACAAAGAGGACTCTACAAGATGCAACTTTTTAGACATCTTAGGACACTTGAACCTAGTGCTCTAATACCATGTTTTTCATGACCCCAGTCAAGACACAGTACCTAATACCATGAATGATCCCTGCCTAACCCTTGACTTAACATATAAGGCATATCATATGAACTACTGTGGAAACTGAAACATATGGTTAATAATGAATTCAATAAACTCCATGAGACTACATTACTAATGTTTGGAAAAAACCTATACTACTTTAGAATGAAAATATAAGTTTGCCGGGACATAGCCCCCATCTAGCTCAAAACAAAGACAATATAAGGAAAATAGTTGACAGTCTAAAACAATGGAGTCCCTAAATGAGGAGGGCTCATAAAAATCTAACTGGGAGGGTTGCAACTTCACTAGCCACGATTCTAAGTGTGAATACAAAAAGCTACATCAGAAAAGGATACAACACAGAGAAATATATGTGTCAATACATGAAATGTAAAGAGTAAGTAAGGGAGGACATTGTCATAATCATTTAAAGAATCATGAAAAATATGGTGAAATAAGATTTCCATGACTATATGTATAGTAAAAGGGTGGAAGAGAAAATATAAATAAAATAGCATACTTAAAATGAATCATATAGACCTAAAAATATATTATGAAATTTGCATAGTTGGGGAGTTTCTTATAATCGACATACACCATGTTAGCTCGTGATGTTGAACACCTAACCCAGTTGGGAGGGCTTCCCTATACCTTTCCAGAGTATAAGATAATATTATATATGTGTGGATCCATGAATTTACGCCTCTCAACGTCAGAAGGTCAACTGACAAAGCGGTGAAAGATAATCCTACGTTGGCGCATAGTTTTGGGACTTGAGTTTTCCTAACCCGCATCCTCTCGTTACTAAAAAGTCCTTCAAAAATAACAATATTTATATAATGCTCATAGGTATGAAAACAATTAATCATCTTGAATCATATATGAGGCTAAGTTGAAAAGTCATATCTTAAAATAACATATACTTAGGTTGTAATTCATATCATGCTTGTTTTCATGCTTAAAATTTATAAGAGTTTGAATGACCATAAAAATCCTGCTAAATCAGTACCATAAGGTTTCAAAATCAAATTTAAACAATAAAAATAAGGGTTTATGAAGAAAGAACATAATTTCATAAAAAGAGCCCTAGATTTGCTTCTAGCAATTTTGTGAAATTCTTTAGAATCAAAATATATTAGGCATGACAGAGAAGAAATACTCTCATTGAATCCTTACATAACTTAGTAGGGAAGTTTGATGGAGAATCTTGAAAGATGAACCTAGTCTTGATAATTCTTGAAGTTCTTGAGAGTATAATTTTAGGACTGAAAGAGAGGATTTAATTACGAAAAACCGTTTTTACGTGTTTAGGGTTATTTAGATGATTCCCTGATGGTCTTTAGGAAAAATATCATTAAAGAAATAAATAAAAAGAGATGGAAGTTGGGATTCTATTCCAGTGGATAGTGAGGTCCTTATTCACTCCGTATCACAGAGCCATCGTGGGACTGCTGCCAGTCTAGAGCGTTTCTAGTAAAATAGTCATAATATTTTACTCAAAACTTGGATTAATGCAAACTTGGCAGCATTGGAAATAAGACTCATAGATCTTTTATTTGATAGGATATAGGTCACCTAAATTTTCATATTCTATGGGATATGTTTATTTAAAGTTTACCCTTATATGGACTCATGTGAAAACTTATCCGATAGAAATTCTTTGAATTTGGCTTGGTGTGAGAGGTCCCTTATAACCAAAAATCAATTCTGATACTCTTTATATATTTATTAAAGAACCTTAAAATATATGAACAAGTAGGAAATCACTTGGTTCAAGTTTATATACTTACGACAAACAATTTAGATTCTAAGTGTAGAGTTGCGAGGTGTTACATGTTCTCTCTTTTGGTTTAATGAGTCTTCGTTATTCCTATGTTTCCTCGTGCATGCATGCTCATGAAATCTTGCTTTTTAGAAAATGAGTTAACTTGATTGATTTTTCCATGTTTATATGCTTTTGAGTATGAGCTTCATATAGACCTTATGAAATGATGTTTTTGATATGCTTTAGCATGGAGTCGATTTTTCCTCCTGGAATATGTGCATTTATGTGATTACTTTTATGTTGGGCTGTTAAATCTTTTTCAAACCCTCCTTATGATGTCTTGAGTTCCATTTGATGATGAATATTCCCAAGGGGGAGGGGGCGTGGAGGTATTGTAACACCTTAGATTTGGAAAAGAAGGAAAATACAGTTTTTGGGCTAGTGCCTATGTCTACGGGTCCCATTTACGGACCATAGATGCTAATACGGGCCATAGATGAAAATCATAGGTAATGGATAGTAAAATCATTCATATCAAGTCCGAGTACCCCTTTTCACGGTTCACCAAGATGGTCCGTCAACCTTTTTATGAGTCGTAGGTAGGTCTCGTAATTGAGTACCGCACTTAATGAGATTTTGAGAGTCAAAGTTGGGTCCTACAGTTGGCATTACGGGCTATAGGGAGACCTACAAACTGTAGTTGTGATCCGTCAAGAATGGATGAAATTTAGGTTCCAGGTAACCTATCTACGGTTGACCAATACGGTCCGTAGGTCCAAACCGTAGGTAAGGTTCGATAGTAATTTTAAAAGGGATTTTGGTTTTTTGACTAATTATTTTAACCCAATGCTACGTCGTTTTAAAGTCTACCCTAGACCTATATAACCTTTTTAAGCCTCTAATTCATCCATTTTAACTCATTCTCCCAAATTCCCAAAACTTGACCAAATTCATCCTCTCAAACTCTGTCAAGGCTAAGGAAGAAGAAGAAACTAGGGTTCCATTCATGTTTCCAAATTCTCCATTCTCTTAGACTAAAAGAATCAAGGTATGTTAGTATTCACCTATCGAGTCATTTCCTCCATAGGTTTTTTAAATTCTTCAATTTTACAAAGCTATATTACACGATAAAAGTTAAGAGTTTTATTCAATGGTCATGAGTTCTTTTCAATTTTGGTCAAATTGATTGTTTTTCTATCTATCTATTTGTACATGAATTGAAGTAATTAAACATTATGAAGTTAAATTCATATGAACCCATGCATGCCCATGAATTTTAGACTATAAGCACATGATTAAGTTTATGAGATATGAATTATGAATTTATGAAGATATGCTTTGTTTGATGAAGTTATTATAAATGACTTAAGGATAATTTGAAGTAAAGCATCAATTTTGTTGTTGTTGTTGTTGTTGTGAAAGGTTATTCTCACATGAAGGATTCATAGGATTGAAAGTTTTTTATAACTAAATTTGAATCAAGATTTAAGAGCTATTTCTGAATGAACTCTAGCTTGGATTCACTACTTAATTGTGTATTTCCATGGATAAAAGGATGAATATGATTAATGACTATTCTGTGGGATTTATGCGTAGAACTGAGTGGACTAGCAGCGACTACCCATGTCCCATAACTCTGTACCACCATAGGTTTGTCTTAGATATAAATTAACTAGTGGATCGACTTTAGCTCAAGTTTATGATTCTTACCTTGGAAAGTAAGGTCATCTATTTTTGGTGTGGGATACAAACCATATTCCATGGTATAGATCACCTGGTCTATGTCGGTTAATGGCAAACTTCCCACAGTAATGAACTACAGTTACTTTCAAAAAGTATCTCAAATATGTTTTAAAGATGTTTAGCTTGCATTGACCATGATTATGACTTATGTTTTCTAACATGTCATTTCATTATTATCTTGGTCATTGCATATCATGTAAAGTCCCCTTTAGCATAATTTCATAACTCTTACGCATTTCTATCATACTTAGTAAATTTTGTGTACTAATATATACTTGTGCCTACATTGTTTCACTAATGTAGGATCCGATGCTTCTATTTCATACATTCATGGCTAGACATCCCTTGGGTGCTTTGGTTGAAGATTGAAGAGTCCTCATGTTCTAAGGACCGACAATTCTCTACTGTTTGAAATCATTTTCATTTCAGACTTATATGTGATGTATGGGTTACGTCCCAATCACTTTCTTTATGATGTACTAGATGGCTTTGAGACTTATGTTAGACTTCCATTTTTATCAAACAATTAATGATATAAGACTATATTTTGAATTCTTTAAATTTTATTATCTATTATGATGTATGCTAAGTGGCTTGTATAGGGTCTCTCGGGGTCCTATACATCATGTTACGCCTAGGGTATACTTTGGATCGTGACACATTTTTAGCCAAGTTTTCACCAGAAGGATCAAACGAGATCTGATGTTTGGGAGCTAGTTCCATATAGGTCATTTTTAATGGGTCAACTATGCTTAGTCACTAACTACCTAAAGGCTCTATTTTCCTTAGGTTTGGGTGATGAATCGAAGTTGCACTTGATGGGCAGTTCATGGTCACATGACATAGGGTTCTAACTACATCTAGCTTAGATTTTCATCTTGCATCAGTTTTTTGGGAGTTACTTTTGTAAAAGGAAGACATTGGAGTAGCTTGTTAAACTTTTAGAAGTTGTGTTTCAAACTTAGGTTGTTTGTTCTAGGAGCCATTGGGATTAGATTTTGGGTTTATTCCTGGTCTAAGTTGCTTAAATTAGCCTATGCCACTCTTAGACGTTTAGATAAAATCTGTCATTCTTTTGAGATTAGGGTTAATGCGGTTATGCGGGCATGAACTAGATGATTCAACAGAGGTTTAGTATGGCACAATACATATAGGATGCTCTTTATGAACATATGATTTTGGGTTTCTAGCATACAACATATATTCAATTTGTGAGCTAGTTTGCATCTTGCTTTATCTTATGTTTGCTTAGTTCAGTCGCATCCGTGTGGTATTGGGATAAGTCTCTAGCGTTTGGTTGAGGTCGGTTTAGTTTGATAGGAAACGACATTAAATGAAGGAGTTGGTGGCTAGTTTTCAGTTTTGGAGTGAAAGAAGTGACTTCAAAAGTATTCTCCTAACTTGAGTTCTAGGATGACATTTTTCAATCCGACTGAGTCTCTAAAAGTCTGGCCAAGCATTTCGACCCACTAACCTCATCTTTTCAAGTGTTCGGGCATTTTCTTTTCCTTGACTTTTGAGGACGAAAGTTGTTTTACTAGTGGATGTTGTAATCACCATCCATGTCGTTTCCTCTATTTTCCAATATTTTTGTTTAGTGATTTCCTATAGCGACCCCAAGACATTTATGACCTGCTAGGACTGATAGTTTTGTCACTTGGTTGTTCATTTGGGTTTTAAGCAAGTCTTCCTATTTTCTAGTTTCTAAAGATTTGATATTTGCCTTTGGTCAAAACTTTAGGGAAACTTGTTTTGTTAGCTCCAAAACATTGAGTTTTATCTAGAATGACCTTTGTCTTGGGTCTCAAGACTTCCAAATTCATTTCACGAAACCTTGTGGCTTATGACTAAAATGGAGCCTTTTGTGTGGGACCCACTTTTTGCTGAGACAACTTGTGTTGGAAGTTTCAACGTCTCAGTTGACTGTGGAATGTCAAACTCTATGGAATAGCATATTTTGTTTGCATGCACGTGGTTTTGAATGAATCTCGAGCATCCAATTATAGTAATTCTAAACTCCAAAATTTCAGTTGATGTAGTCCTTGCTGGTGCATCTCGGACTAGGTCAAACATTCATGATAATGGTCAAGGTTGATCCTCACATTCGCTGACTAGGTTCATGCATTCCCTGACCATGTTCCCGCTCACAAAAAAAGTCACTTGGACCCTGGTCTAGGTTGATCTCCACATTCACGGACTAGGTCTCGCATTGCTATTATTCAAAGTTCAAAAGATGATATCTTGATTAATTGCTATTATTTCTTGGGTAAATAATCGGTAATTATTTGGTTTTTGCATTGGAGTTATTGGGGGAGCATTGTGAACTCGTTATTACAATAGTTCATTGCCCAAAACATATTTTCTCTCCTTAAATGGTGGTTTTGACTCTCTCAAATTATTGTGTCTGATTTGTAGGGGTTTCTAAGATCCAATTTTCCTCACAGTGTGAACACAAGTTTCTTGAGGTATAATAGAGACGAGTTCAATTTTAGAATTCAATTAATGGGTCATACAAGCTTATTGTTTACGCAAGTTTGTTCTCAAGTTATATCATACAAATATGGGTATTGCTCTTCTTATAGTGATACTTATTTCAGGATGCTTATAGTATTGTGACTTTTGAAGGAAGTGGAGAAGAGGTGGGTAACTCATGGACGGTTTGAGATTGTAGTTTGACTTCCATGTAGGCTACAGTCTACATTTTTTAGATTCTGTACCATGAGATAATTCTTAGTATATATTGCATGTATGTTGGGTATGTATATTAGTGGTTTAGGATTGCTTTCTTATTCCTATTTTCTTGATTCCCATAGTATCCTCAGACTAGTATTGCATTATGAAATCCTTAGCTTAGTCTGATATTCCTTACTTATGGATTAGTTAATCATTGTTATCATCTTTGGAGTTGATGTTTGATACTTTAGAATAGTGGAGATCTAAGTGCCTTAGAATGAGTTCCTAACGATCCTTTAGCTAATATAACTTCTCTATGTAGTAATTACTATGGGGTGTACCCTCTACCAGTGTGTTAAATGTGGGTTTACTTGATATTATGGGAATTTACCCTGATAGTCCCATAGACTTGATGTTGATACCTAATTTAGACTTGGCTTCAGAATCTTAGTTGCTTACTATAGTTGTGGGTTGGCATTAGTTGTGTTTTATGTTTAGTAGTAACTTAGGGTAAAGGTGGATATCTTTCAGTTGTTTTCTCAATTGTTTGATCCTTCATAATTCCTTTCATTTATTGACTATTAGAGAGTGTATTATGATGTTATTGTTGGGTGTGTTGGAATATTATTGGCTCGAGGCCTTGGTTGAGGAACAACTGGGTTTAAGGTTCATTTTCTATGTCCTATGAGCAAGGTGATATTTGGTTATATATATATTAGGTTGTTCGAATTCTAGTGATGATATGCATTGCACTGAAACTCATTCACATATTTTATAGTACGAACCCAAAATATGCATTGATTTTACCTTCATTTTTTATAAAGTAGGGTGTTTCCATTTTTACTCTCAAAATATCTTTTAATGGGAATGGTATTACTACATAACATTAATAAATGAACTTTTGATATAATAGAGGCATCGATGATGTGCTCACCTTTTTACTTGATTAGTCGAGGAAATCACTGACCCTTTCTATACTATTTTGGTGATATATATCTCTACTATCAGAATGGAGTAGATTTAAGAGGATCAATTATAAAAGTCCTGGATCTAAACCAAGAAGGTATATATCGGCTTCTTGAGTCCCCTATGAGTCCTCTATCATTATGACCCACTGAATAGGAGGAGAGAGCGCATGGGCCTGGACTAGCGTCTCGGGGGCACAAGGTAGAAGGTACGGTATATACTTGGTGTATGGCACTTGGAACTGATTGCACTACCGATTTTTATTGCATAACTCTCATTGATATGCATCTCTTATCACTAGTATAATTATTTATTGTTTGCACCTATCGGTCATATGGTCGAGGGGCGCCTGGGTTATGTTTGTTGTTGTGTACCTTTAAGGCTTATGGGGGCTTGGTGAGGTTATTGTTTGATTAAGATTTTGTTTCTTGGGAGATTATGATGTATGGTTTATATGATAGGGTTGCCCTTGTTCTCTCTATTTGATACTTTTTGACTGAGTTGGATTTGATTGGCCTATTGGCTTTATGTGATGTTTTGTGGGGGTTATGGTTAGTATATATTTGGTTAGTTGACTTCCGTAGTAGAATCTTGTTGTTATAAGGTTATTAGGCTAGCACCTCTAAGTACGTTCCTTTGTCTTAGTTACCTACTTCTTATATCCTTTTTCCTTGTCTCTGATTACTTTTATTTTGTGTTCTCATTTGTTTAGCTACTTGTAATATATCTCCCTTCTTTACCTATTATCTATGCTTGCTTTATCTTTGAAGCTTAGTTGGTCACTGCCTACTGAATACCACTTATTGGTACTCATACTATACTTCTGCACATTGCAGATCCTAGTACGAGTTCTCACCATTGACTTGTTCCTCGTGTGAAGTAGCTTTTGGATTCGAAGACTAGGTGAGCACCAGGAGTTCGGTGTTGTCCTTCTCCTTTTAGTTTTGCTTGGACTAATTTTTATTTATATTTAGATATGGTTTTGTATATTTGTATTTAATTTGTATTGTAATCCTATTTCGATTAGAAGCTCGAGTATCAATTGATGCTAGGTCTCACGGATTTATTATCTATACTTCATTCTATATCTTTCCTTTATTTTAATATTTGTACCTTTCTTCCCAAATGTTTCTCTTTCGTGTGATAGCTCTGTAACGACCCAGGGGTATGCCCTAGATGTAACAAGGCATACAAGACCCCGAGAGGCCTCATATAAGCCACTTAGCATATCATAGCATAAAGTAATAGAAAAGGTGCGAAAATTTCAAACTTTTCAATACAATCGAAGTCTTTATAAAATGAAGCAGAAGTCCAATTCAATTGTCTCAAACCATCTAAAAAACATGAGTAAAGTCTTGGGACACAACCCATACAATAGTCCAAGAT
Organism: Solanum pinnatisectum; assembly: GCA_035578085.1. Classification (NCBI taxonomy): domain Eukaryota; kingdom Viridiplantae; phylum Streptophyta; class Magnoliopsida; order Solanales; family Solanaceae; genus Solanum; species Solanum pinnatisectum. The sequence continues at coordinate 24,410,628 of CM069079.1, forward strand.
ATTAAATAAAAGACACAGAAGAACACAATGAGGACTCACCAAATTTTCACTTCCTTGATCAACAATGAAGGTAGCCACGAGTGTGAGAATCTATGTTGCGGGCCCTACACTTGATAAGAATTTAAGCAAGAGTATGCGTTAGTACAATCATGTATTAAATATGATAGCTAGCATAAAAAACATAAACATAATGGTTAGTCAATATAAACAACATAAACATAATGGTTGGCAATAAGAAAGGAATACTTCTCAAGTAACCTTAATCATCCTTAGTCAAGACTTGGGTCATTCGCCTCTAGTCAGCTTACCTAATGGAAGGCATATCAAGCAACAATCCAAGCTATTTCATTCTTCATATCATAGTTCTCATTAATCATACTTACTTTTAAAGAAATCAGGATTCTCCTCTTGCCTTACTTACTTTTAGATTGCAGGTACTGGCCTCAAGAGTCTCATCATATGATGCAGGTTCTCGCCTCCACACCATTTCATATAATGCGGGTACGCACATCCACATTATTTCATAAGGATCATTGGTACTCGCCTACATGTCCATTCATCATAATAAGAACGCGGGGACTCACCTCTTTTTCTATTCTAAGGAGTATGGGAATCACCTCATATCCTTTCACATGGATGTCAAGGGTAATCACCTCTAGCCTCATCATTTAGGTAGTCTTTTAGTCTAGATTCATTTTAGGTGAGCAATACTTTCAACCTAGAATCATTCATGTGAGAAAGTCTTTCACATACATTCATTCATACTTAGTCAATTCAGGTGGGAATTATCCCTTCCACACCAATAACATCAGTTACAAACAATTCCTATCAGAAGCTTTACTCTCAAAGCCCTAGGTCTCTTGATAATCAATTATGCTTTATTGTCAAGAAATTCTAATAATAATTCATCAATCTTACAAGGATATATCTAAACCCACAAAGTTTCCCTTCATGGCATCAAACCAACTATAACACTTCTAGATTAGAATCATGGACTAGGCATGGGTACGTGATCAATCCATTCAACCAGAATCATTCATGAGAGAAAGGCTTTCACATACATACATTCATACTTAGTTAATTTATGTGGGAAGTACCCCTTCCACAACAATAACATCAACTACCAACAATTCTTATGAGAAGCATTACTCTAAAAGTCCTAGGTCTCATAATCGTCAATTAGGTTTTATTCTCAAGCAATTATAATCACAATTCATCAATCCTATAAGGATATATGTAACCCACAAAGTTTTCCTTTATGACATCAACCCAACTATATGAATTCTAGGTTAGAATCTTGGAATAGGCTTGGGCACATGTAATTTCATCCTAAAAACATGTAATTCTATCAATTCAATCATTAACAACCATAATCCCTTCAATTGGATCAACATTCATCATAACCCACATCGTTGAAAGAAACCCTAACGAGAATTGGGGAATTTTTCATCCAATTGGGGAAATTCTAGGGGACTCCATGGATGAAAATCCACCATACCTTGATTACAATGCACTCCCAAGCTTGAAGATTGGAGACTTAAATTTGACCTAGCTTCAATTTCTTCCTTCTTCTTCCAACTTCTAGAGAGAGTTTTTGAGAGAATTCCTATTTTTGGGAATTGAGAGAATCTCCTAAATGGGGGATTTTGGGAGTTAAAAATACATATATAGGTGTTCTAGACTTAGGCAAAATGACACCACTTCAATTTAATTTAAATCGGAAAAGACTTAATTGCCCCTAAAACTAACCATCAGGTGGCAATCCACGAACCCAATCAACGGACCGTGGTCTAACCCACTGCCCTTCCTGGTGAGTCGTGATTGGCCATCAGAAGCTGGGATTTGCAGGCCTAAAACCACAGACCAGAGCATGGTCCGTAGGTCAGGCTGTAGATGGAACCTGCAAATTTTCCCTCAATTGTTTCATCACCTCTTTTCGAACATGGGGTGTTACACTAGCCCTCTCACTTAGCCCTAGTTTAGCCTACTATATTCCGGGGTGTTACAAGCTTGTTACCTCTGGTTCGATACACATTTCTGCATTTGAGGAATATGGTTTTTCTCTGAGAAATCTTAGTGGACAACTTTGAGGAAATAATTGTGCATATGTGTATCAATACATATATGTCAGGATGAATGGGTATCTTTGAGTAAACACATATGTGTATCTGTGTATTAGTTTATCAACGGAAGGCGAGTTGAAAACATTGAGGATTTACATATGTGTATCTATGTATATCTATATACAAGTCATACAAGATCAAATGAATATAAGAAAGTATGAATACAAGTGATACAAAAATAATTGAATGCACATGGTACAAACATGGATCAGGACACGTGATACAATAGTTTTGGATACAAGTGATACAAGAGAAAATGAATACAATGATATAAGAGTGAATGCATACAAATGATATAAGTAAGATGGAGAGAGAGATCATAGAGAGAAACTGTGGAAGTATAAAATATGGAGGGTGCGGAAGTTGAGAGAAAGTTTTATGAAGTGGGAGTTGAGGGATGATCGTCCCTTACTCCTTAATCTTATTTATAAGCAAATTTACATGACCTTTACCATTCATGAATGGCTTCTACTATTCATGAATAGTAACTGACTCTTACTATTTATACAGTAACTTGACCTTTACTATTTACATAATTGACATTTTACTATTTATGAATAGTTTTCTTGTCTTTTACTATTCATGAATAGTATCCTGTCTGACGATGACTCCAAATAAAAACAAACCAAATAAAAACAAACAACTTTACTTTTCTTTTTCTTTACAAGAAAAAGTAAGATTCCTACTTTTGACTAATATACATAGGTGTCTTCTTCATATCTTCTTTGTTGTCGGCAGTCTTTATCAGGCTGCCGGATAGATTATTCCAGTTGTACGGTTAGAACGTTATTATCTTCTCCTTGGCATTTTGAACATATATGCTCTGAATATTTACTGCTGATAGTTGTACAGTATCTGGTTAATAGTGCTGGCGAAATAAAGTTCTTTCTGATAGCTCTTGTTGTTGGTATATTTTCTAGTTTAAGAAGACTTAATATCCGTTGTCGTATTTCTTCCATATCTCCTTCTCTAATTTCTCTACAATTAGAGTATATCATAGTATTGTCTCTACTATAATAGCTCCATATTGTATTGTTGTTCAAATAATTGTTTGTTAATTCCGTCAGTATTGTAGCTATTCCAATAACTCTTTTGTTTGCATAGAAATCTGGAACATCTACAATAGGTATCTCGTTTTGTTTCTCTATTTTTTCTGGTATTAGCATATCTCTCGTTAATCCTATCTTTATGACTTGTATGACAGGTTTTATCTCGTCATATAATATTTCTGCAGTAGCTGTATAGAATTTAATAAAAAATAGTGTTCCTTTGGTAATTCTTTTATAAGTTAGGAAAGCTTTATATAGTTCTGGTATCTTTGAGATTTCTTCTTCTGTAGCTGTGTATACGGTGCTAAGTAATCCGTAGCTATAACAAGTGGTAATCAAGTTTGTATTTGTGCCTAGCAAAGCAATTAGTTTATTGTATCCCTGTAGGTGTTGGGTAATATAATCTGTATTTGGTTCTTTTATATTTGTGGCTCTGGGGTTTTTATTCAATTAAGTTTGGATTTTGTAAATATTTTCTATGTAGGTATGGGTAATATGGTTATATGTATTCTTTTGTTGGGCTAGACTGTTTCTGTATGTAGTGGTTTGTGGAGTAGGTATGGATTTTTGTATCTTGGGTGCTATGTATGGTCTATCAAATAACTTGTTCATATTTGTATTTCTATAGCTTTTTTCTTCCCTTGTAGATCCTGATGTACCTACAGCTGTATTTACACAAACGTTATGGGTTTTATGGAGTTTCCCAACGTCTCCTTCTAGGTCTGGATTTTATCGTCTTCCGATCGACGTACCTCCGCATGTTTAATGTCATGCTGCTGACTGCTAGCTTGCTTTTTTAGCTTCTGTATCTCACCATCCATACTATCCACTTTTGTACAAAGTGTAGTTAGGAGGTTGAGTATTTGTTCCATTGTATTTGTTTTTTCAGTATCTTTTCCTTGAGAGGTGATCTGCAATCACATTCTTGTCAGTTTTTATAATTTCAATTGTAAATGAAAAGTTTAATATATTTACTACCAGTCTTCTTATTTCTTTTGTTGTAACTGAGTCTTGTACCTTTTTGGTTATCCACCATTTTACCTGTGTATTATATGTTCTAATAATAAACTTATTATATACAATATATGGCTCAAAAGCTAATAAACATTTATATAGGGCAAATAATTCTTTTCTATTTATTTCTCATTTTATTTGTGGGTCTGTATATGATCCGGAATAATATCTACAGTGATGTTCTATTTTTTCATTTATATATTTATATTTTAATACTCCTCCGTAACTATGATCACTAGAGTCTGTTTCTACTATATAAGTAAATTGTCTATTTTCATCTGGAAAGTATAATTTTGGTAAATCTTTACACATAATTTTTATTTTTTTGATATGTTTTTTATCTTGTTCATCAAAGTAGTATTCTATATCTTTCTTTAATTTTCTCTATAATGGTTTTAAACTTTCTGCTAATTTTGGTATATATTCTCTTACTTGGTTAACTAATCCTAAAAATGATTGTAATATTTTCTTAGTATCTAATAATTCTTCAGAATTAACTATTTTTTGTACAATATGTGTTTGCATTTTTATTCCATTTTTATCTATTTGTATTCCTAGAAATTCTATTTGATTTTTCATAATTTCAGCTTTCTTTTTAGATAAGCTAATTCCTGATATTTCTATAATATGTATAAATTTTTCTAATGACTTTAGATGTTCTTCTTTTGTTTTTGAGTATAATAGTATGTCATCTATATATACTACACAATTTTCTAGTTGGTTAAAATATGTATCCATAAAATGTTGATATCTACCTGGTGCATTTTTATAGCCAAATGGTAAAACATTCCATTCATAAAATCCTTGTGGTACAGTGAATGCTGTTAAATGTTTAGATTCTTCTTCTAGTTTTAGGTGGTAAAAACCTGATTTACAATCAAATTTACTAAAGTAATTATATCCTTGTATTTGTCGTACTTTTAATATTTTATTAGGTATAGGGTGATTATATGTTTTAGTTTTTGCGTTTAGATTCCTATAATCAATAACCATTCTACTTTTTCCTCTTTTTTGTTCACTATGTTTATTTACTATAAATGCTGGACTATTATGTTTGCTATTGCTTTCTTGTATATACTTATTTTCTAATAATTCATTTATATGCATTTTAAATTCTGATTGGTCTTCAAAATTATATCTTAATGGTTTTTGTGTTATTATACTATTCTCATCTATTAGTTCAATTTTTACTTTTGTTTTGTGTTTATCCCATCCTTGTAATGGGTTTTCGTTATACAATGAGTTTAATTTATCATTTATTGCTTGTATTTTATCTACGGTGAATATTATAATTTCTATTTTATGATCATTAGCTGTTATATTTTCTAATTTTTGGGTAATTTTTTCACTTCCTTTTATCCATGGTGTGTTTTCTCTGATTTTATTATTAACTCTTTTTGCTCCTATTTTGTGATTACATATGGTAGTGAACCACCAATGCGTTTTTGTTATAGTATGTGGATATAGTTTTTCTAAAAAAGGCATTCCTAATAATATATCTTTATTTGTAAATTCATAACTATAGATTTCATCTATTAATAATATTTTATCCCATATTTGTGTTTTTATATTTTTAGCTTTATGTGTTATCATGCTTCCTTCATTATTAAATCCTGTTACTATTAATGGTGTTTTTAATTTTTTCCATTTACTATCTGGTAGACAATTATGTTTGCACATATTTGCTTCTGCTCCTGTGTCTATCATAGGTGTGTAATATCTATTATAGTATCCTTCTATAATTATTTTTGCTAAAATGTATATTTTTGTCATATTAAGATGTTGTTAGTTTATCATATAATCGTTCTTTTAATGAGTACTTTCTTGTTTTCATAATGTATTATTAATTGTTTATCATCTATATTATATGGTTTAACTGTTTCTAGCCATTTTATTCCTAAAGTAATATTATTATTTCCTGACTAGTTCTCTAAATTTAATTTTTATTGGTATTCCTCCAATAATTAGTTCTTGTTCAGTAGTTTCTTCTATATTTACCAAAGCTCTAGCTAATTCTGTATTTATATTTTCTCCTGTAATTATTTCATGTTCTTTGACTAGTTCTCTTATAATTTGGTTTTCTACTTGTCCTGTATTTATAGTTATTAAATATGTTCTTTGGTCTAATATTCCTGTGATATAATATTGATATGGTTGTATTTCATCTTTCTTTTGTTCTAATATTAAGTCGCAATCTAATCTTCTAGATGTACTAGTTCTTGATGATGAAGGTGTCGTAGCTTAATCTTTTAGATGTACTTAATCTTTCTTTTACTATCTCTAAATCTTCTTCAATATCTATTTCTTTATAGCTGTAATCATTATTGTCTATTACTGAAATTATTTTATCAAATGGATTTTCTATTTTGATTTTTTGAATCTTATTTTTTGCTGTTATCTTATGCTTTGTAGTTAATACATATAAATTTTTACATCTTGCTGTAAATATCTTACTTCCTGGTGCTAATTCTATGCCTACCATTTTCCAATATAGTACTAGTGATTTATCTATGTTTTTGTCTTCTATTGCAACTAAATAATTTGCACTTATAATAAATTTAAATTTTTGATATATTAAGTTTCCTCTAACTGCACTTATAATACTTTTTTCTATAGGTTGAATTATTCTATCATCTGCTAAATATAGTTCTATAGGTGTATCTATTCCTTCTCTAAAACATGTCTTTATCAATATTTCTGTTGCTCCTAAATGTACATATTTTATTGGATTTTTTGATTTCAATTCTTGGATTTCTTTATTAATTATTTTTTTATTTATAATAGGTATTTTAGCTTTACCTTTAATATATTTACAATCTATTACATGTTCTTTTTGGCTTACTACATAATATTTACCGTGTTGTAATTTGAATAAGTTTTTAAATCTAGGTACTTCTAATATCTTATCTATGCTTAAATCTAATTCTTTTCCTTTTATTTGTTCAAACATATTATTGTCAAATATTATTTTTTGTTCTGTATATTCATTATCTTGATATTCTTCTTTACTTATTATTTTTATATCGTGTTCAGTCATAATCATTAAAAAATTACTCTATTTCTTCTTCTAATTCAATGTCTATTATTTCGTATATGCTATCTTCATTTTCTAATTCATAATCCAAATAATCTATCTATTTATATTTATCTTTTTCTATTATTACCTCTGTTATTTGTTTTTTCTTTAAATCTTTTGGCAATTTACAGTCTCTAGCTAAATGTCCTAGTTTTCCACAATTATAACATTTACATTCTGTTATATTTTTCTTAACTCTATGTGGTCTTTTTTGTTTATAATTTTTTATATAATATTTTTTCCTTGGAATTTTGTTCCTATATTTTATTTTGAAGCGTTTATACTTTTTTATCCTTTTCTTTTTATATGGATATTTACATCCAAATTGAGGTGCTAATTTGCTTGTACAATATGCTAGGTTTTTCACTAATATTTTTTCTAGTTTTAATTCTTCTTTATGTTTCTCACATAGTTTCATAAACCATTGTTGTAAGAATTTTATTCTAGCTCCTAGTGTATCTACTGTATTTGATTCTTCCCAATCTTTTATCATTTTTGAACTAAATGGTTCTGGTAATTTTGTGTAATATAATTTTCTTATTTCTTTACTTTCATCATTTGTTTATATTCCTTTATAGTAATATTCTCTAAATGCACATGTATATTCATCTATGTAACTCATTTTACATATTGCTAATTTATTCATTAAATTTCTGTTTATTATTTTATCTTTCTGTTGTTCTTCTATTTCTGTTGTCATACTTCCAAATTTATTTCTAATTGATATTTCATATTTATTTAATATGTCTATTGCTGATGTTGCTATTTCATTATTAGGTTTTGTATTATTTCTTAGGGTTGCTAAGCTTGTTGGTGTTAAATTTTGTAACCATATTTTCTTGCTCCTATAAGTGTTCTTTCTATGTATCCTGGGGCATCTATTATTGATATCTTGTTGTCTATTAATTGCTTTGATATATAGCCTATCCATAATTGAATTGTTTTATTTGTATCTGCTACACAGTCTAAATCTAAAAAATTATTTTGATCTGTAGTTTGTCTAGGTATCCAATTTTTATTCAATCTTTTATCCCATAAAGCTTTATCTCTATTTTCTTTTTCATAAGTATAATATGTAGGGGTTATATCCATTCGTGTTCTAGGATTCGAAGTACTAGGTTTCTCAGCTAAATTTCCTACATTTATTTCTATATTTTTATCTTCTTCTATAAGGTCAGTATATGTTTCTGAGTATGATTCATAATTATTTTCTGAAACATTATCATTTTCTTCTTCATTTATTTCATTTATTCTTAACTCTTCTATTTTTAATTCAGGTAATTCTTCTGTTTCTTCTAACATTGTTTTCATTCTTTCTATTTCTTGGTTTAACTTTAATTCTTCAGTTCTTTTCTTGTATTCTTCTCTTGCTTTTAATTTTTCTTCATATAGTTGTTTAAGTCTTTCTAATTCTTTTTGTAATTCTTGAATTCTAGTATCTTTTACTTCTTCTATTTGTTTAATTTCTCTTTTAGCTTGTTCTCTAATTTTTTCAATTTCCTTTTTCCTATCGATTTCTTCATTTTCTCTATTTATTCGTACCATTGTTGTTAGACTATCTTCCAATTTTGCTGATTCTTTATCTGGCATTAGTTATAATTGGGTTCCTACATTTTTATATCTTCTTTCTAGGTTTGAATGTATTATTTTTATTTCTAGTCCATCTTGACTTTTATATATTTTTTCTTCTACAGCATATTTTCTTTATTCATAAATTATGTTGATATTTATATTCTAAGTGTTGTAATTGTAGATCTAATAGGAATATCGTTTTTCTTTGTGCTTTTATAGATTTTTGGCATACTCCTGCCCATATATTTTCTTCTAGTCTATTTTGTCTAAACCGTAATTCATATTTCATGTCATTAATTTTTTCTAATAATTGTTCTCTATAAGTTTTGTCCATAATTTTTTGGTGAAAATATTTTTTCATAATATTCTTGTTTCTTTATCATAAGATTTTGTATTTCTTTTATATTTTCTGAAGTATATTCTAAGTATTCCATATCTTGGGTTCTTTGGTATGTTATAATATTATTTATTAAAAGTTTATTGAGTAGGTCTAAATTTTCCATAGTTTGTAGCCAATATGTTAAATATTCGTAGTTTATCATTGATCTGAATATAAGTCATATAATTCATATATAGTTTGGATAATTAGTTCCTGCCAATCTTGTTCTATGAGTTCTATTATTCGGTCTAATTCTGTCATTTCTTCAATGATTAAAAGGTCATAAATTTTTCTTTTTATGTCAATATTAAGTGTTTTAAGAATATATAAAATAAGTATTTTATAATTATAATCTTCATCTAGTAAGTATGTATTCATCATTTTCATGATTTCTAAACAAATTTTTATTCCTTCTAACCTCTTTATCTATTATTTGGAATTATCAAATTATCTTAAAGTTATTCTGAACAAATTCTTTTGGTCACTACTATGACTTTTTGGCCTCAATCGATTTACCCTAACAGCGCCTTCAACAAGTTCGTACTTCCCCTCAAACGGCTTCTCTTTTGCCTAACTGGGTTTCCGGTTTCGGATGGCATAGTCTGGGCTTACCTATTCTCAGCCTACCTTCATTCATAGCAAACTACTTTGAATTTATTCAGTATAACAATACTATAGCATGATAATAATCAAATAATAATCAAGAGATTATCAGGAATAAGAAAGTTTAGTTATTCATATTGAAATATGAAAATACCTTAGTTTGTAGATTTTCTGGAGTTGAATCCTTCATAGGTTCGTGGTTGTTATTAAGTTTCTCCATTTAGATTTTTCTTATCTAGCTCTGATACCAATATGGGGGGTGCGGAAATAAGAGTGAAATATTGAAGTGGGAGTTGAGGGATGATCGTCCCTTACTCCTTAATCTTATTTATAAGCAAATTTACATGACCTTTACTATTCATGAATGACTTCTACTATTCATGAGCGATGAATCGCTCTTACTATTTATCTGAGAATTTGACCTTTACTATTTACATAATTGACATTTTACTATTTATGAATAGTTTTCTTGTCTTTTACTATTCATGAATAGTATCCTGTCTGACGATGACTCCAAATAAAAACAAACCAAATAAAAACAAACAACTTTATTATTTCCTGTTTATGAATAGTTTTCTTGTCTTTTACTATTCATGAATAGTATCCTGTCTGATGATGACTCCAAATAAAAACAAACCAAATAAGAACAAACAACTTTACTTTTCTTTTTCTTTACAAGAAAAAGTAAGATTCCTACTTTTGACTAATATACATAGGTGTCTTCTTCATATCTTCTTTGTTGTCGACTGTCTTTATCAGGCTGCCGGATAGATTATTCCAGTTGTACGGTTGGAACGTTATTATCTTCTCCTTGGTATTTTGAACATATATGCTCTGAATATTTACTGCTGATAGTTGTACAGTATCTGGTTAATAGTGCTGGCGAAATAAAGTTCTTTCTGATAGCTCTTGTTATTGGTATATTTTCTGGTTTAAGAAGACTTAATATCCATTGTCGTATTTCTTCCATATCTCCTTCTCTAATTTTTCTACAATTAGAGTATATCATAGTATTGTCTCTACTATAATAGCTACATATTGTATTGTTGTTCAAATAATTGTTTGCTAGTTCAAATGATGTGTAGCTATTCCAATAACTCTTTTGTTTGCATAGAAATCTGGAACATCTACAATAGGTATCTCGTTTTGTTTCTCTATTTTTTCTGGTATTAGCATATCTCTCGTTAATCCTATCTTTTGACTTGTATGACAGGTTTTATCTCGTCATATAATATTTCTGCAGTAGCTGTATAGAATTTAATAAAAAATAGCGTTCCTTTAGTAATTCTTTTATAAGTTAGGAAAGCTTTATATAGTTCTGGTATCTTTGAGATTTCTTCTCCTGTAGCTGTGTATACGGTGCTAAGTAATCCGTAGTTATAACAAGTGGTAATCAAGTTTGTTTTTGTGCCTGGCAAAGCAATTAGTTTATTGTATCCCTGTAGGTGTTGGGTAATATAATCTGTATTTGGTTCTTTTATATTTGTGGCTCTGGGGTTTTTATTCAAGTAAGTTTGGATTTTGTAAATATTTTTTATGTAGGTATGGGTAATATGGTTATATGTATTCTTTTGTTGGGCTAGACTGTTTCTGTATGTAGTGGTTTGTGGAGTAGGTACGGATTTTTGTATCTTGGGTGCTATGTATGGTCTATCAAATAGCTTGTTCATATTTTTATTTCTATAGCTTTTTTCTTCCCTTGTAGATCCTGATGTACCTGCAGCTGTATTTACACAAACGTTATGGGTTTTATGGAGTTTCCCAACGTCTCCTTCTAGGTCTGGAATTTTATCGTCTTCCGATCGACGTAGCTCCGCATGTTTAATGTCATGTCGATCGCTAGCTTGCTTTTTTAGCTTCTGTATCTCACCATCCATACTATCCACTTTTGTACAAAGTGTAGTTAGGAGGTTGAGTATTTGTTCCATTGTATTTGTTTTTTCAGTATCTTTTCCTTGAGAGGTGATCTGCAATCACATTCTTGTCAGTTTTTATAATTTCTATTTTATGATCATTAGTTGTTATATTTTTTAATTTTTGGGTAATTTTTTCACTTTCTTTTATCCATGGTGTGTTTTTTCTGATTTTATTATTAACTCTTTTTGCTCCTATTTTGTGATTACATATGGTACTGAAACACCAATGCGTTTTTGTTATAGTATGTGGATATAGTTTTTCTAAAAAAGGCATTCCTAATAATATATCTTTATTTGTAAGTTCATAACTATAGATTTCATCTATTAATAATATTTTATCCCATATTTGTGTTTTTATATTTTTAGCTTTATGTGTTATCGTGCTTCCTTCATTATTAAATCCTGTTACTATTAATGGTGTTTTTAATTTTTCTCATTTACTATCTGGTAGACAATTATGTTTGCACATATTTGCTTCTGCTCCTGTGTCTATCATATGTATGTAATATCTATTATAGTATCCTTCTATAATTATTTTTGCTAAAATGTATATTTTTGTCATATTAAGATGTTGTTAGTTTATCATAAAATCGTTCTTTTAATGAGTACTTTCTTTTTTTCTTAATGTATTATTAATTGTTTATCATCTATATTATATGGTTTAACTGTTTCTAGCCATTTTATTCCTAAAGTAATATTATTATTTCCTGACTAGTTCTCTTATAATTTGGTTTTCTACTTGTCCTCTATTTATAGTTATTAAATACTTTCTTTGGTCTAATATTCCTGTGATATAATATTGATATGGTTGTACATCATCTTTTTGTTCTAATAATTTAGGTATTAAGTCGCAATCTAATCTTCTAGATGTACTAGTTCTTGATGATGAAGGTGTATCGTAGCTTAATCTTTTAGATGTACTTAATCTTTCTTTTACTGTCTCTAAATCTTCTTCAATATCTATTTCTTTATAACTGTAATCATTATTGTCTATTACTGAAATTATTTTATCAAATGGATTTTCTATTTTGATTTTTTGAATCTTATTTCTTGCTGTTATTTTATGCTTTGTAGTTAATACATATAAATTTTTACATCTTGCTGTAAATATCTTACTTCCTGGTGCTAATTCTATGCCTGCCATTTTCCAATATAGTACTAGTGATTTATCTATGTTTTTGTCTTCTATTGCTACTGAATAGTTTGCACTTATAATAAATTTAAATTTTTGATATATTAGATTTCCTCTAACTGCGCTTATTATACTTTTTTCTATAGGTTGAATTATTCTATCATCTGCTAAATATAATTCTATAGGTGTATCTATTCCTTCTCTAAAACATGCTTTTATCAATATTTCTGTTGCTCCTAAATGTACATATTTTATTGGATTTTTTGATTTCAATTCTTGGATTTCTTTATTAATTATTTTTTTTTATTTATAATAGGTATTTTAGCTTTACCTTTAATATATTTACAATCTATTACATGTTCTTTTTGGCTTACTACATAATATTCATCGTGTTGTAATTTGAATAAGTTTTTAAATCTAGGTACTTCTAATATCTTATCTATGCTTAAGTCTAATTCTTTTCCTTTTATTTGTTCAAACATATTATTGTCAAATATTATTTTTTGTTCTGTATATTCATTATCTTGATATTCTTCTTTACTTATTATTTTTATATCGTGTTCAGTCATAATCATCAGAAAATGACTCTATTTCTTCTTCTAATTCAATGTCTGTTATTTCGTATATGCTATCTTCATTTTCTAATTCATAATCCAAATAATCTATCTGTTTATATTTATCTTTTTCTATTATTACCTCTGATATTTGTTTTTTCTTTAAATCTTTTGGCAATTTACAGTCTCTAGCTAAATGTCCTAGTTTTTCACAATTATAACATTTACATTCTGTTATATTTTTCTTAACTCTATGTGGTCTTTTTTGTTTATAATTTTTTATATAATATTTTTTCCTTGGAATTTTGTTCTTATATTTTATTTTGAAGCGTTTATACTTTTTTATCCTTTTCTTTTTATATGGATTTTTACATCCAAATTGAGGTGCTAATTTGCTTGTACAATATGCTAGGTTTTTCACTAATATTTTTTCTAGTTTTAATTCTTCTTTATGTTTCTCACATAGTTTCATAAACCATTGTTGTAAGAATTTTATTCTAGCTCCTAGTGTATCTACTGTATTTGATTCTTCCCAATCTTTTATTATTTTTGAACTAAATGGTTCTGGTAATTTTGTGTAATATAATTTTCTTATTTGTTTACTTTCATCATTTGTATATATTCCTTTATAGTAATATTCTCTAAATGCACATGTATATTCATCTATGTAACTCATTTTACATATTGCTAATTTATTCATTAAATTTCTATTCATTATTTTATCTTTCTGTTGTTCTTCTATTTCTGTTGTCATACTTCCAAATTTATTTTTAATTGATATTTCATATTTATTTAATATGTCTATTGCTGATGTTGCTATTTCATTATTAGGTTTTGTATTATTTCTTAGGGTTGCTAAGCTTGTTGGTGTTAAATTTTGTAACCATATTTTTACTGTTCCTATAAGTGTTCTTTCTATGTATCCTGGGGCATCTATTATTGATATCTTGTTGTCTATTAATTGCTTTGATATATAGCCTATCCATAATTGAATTGTTTTATTTGTATACGCTACAGTCTAAATCTAAAAAATTATTTTGATCTGCAGTTTGTCTAGGTATCCAATTTTTATTCAATCTTTTATCCCATAAAGCTTTATCTCTATTTTCTTTTTCATAAGTATAATATGTAGGGGTTATATCCATTCGTGTTCTAGGATTCGAAGTACTAGGTTTCTCATTTAAATTTTCTACATTTATTTCTATATTTTTATCTTCTTCTATAAGGTCAGTATATGTTTCTGAGTATGATTCATAATTATTTTCTGAAACATTATCATTTTCTTCTTCATTTATTTCATTTATTCTTAACTCTTCTATTTTTAATTCAGGTAATTCTTCTGTTTCTTCTAACATTGTTTTCATTCTTTCTATTTCTTGGTTTAACTTTAATTCTTCAGTTCTTTTCTTGTATTCTTCTCTTGCTTTTAATTTTTCTTCATATAGTTGTTTAAGTCTTTCTAATTCTTTTTGTAATTCTTGAATTCTAGTATCTTTTACTTCTTCTATTTGTTTAATTTCTCTTTTATCTTGTTCTCTAATTTTTTCAATTTCCTTTTTCCTATCGATTTCTTCATTTTCTCTATTTATTCGTACCATTGTTGTTAGACTATCTTCTAATTTTGCTGATTCTTTATCTGGCATTAGGTATAATTGGGTTCCTATTTTTTTATATCTTCTTTCTAGGTTTGAATGTATTATTTTTATTTTTAGTCCATCTTGACTTTTATATATTTTTTCTTCTACAGCATATTCTTCTTTATTCATTATAAGTTATGTTGATATTTATATTCTAAGTGTTGTAATTGTAGATCTAATAGGAATATCGTTTTTCTTTGTGCTTTTATAGATTTTTGGCATACTCCTGCCCATATATTTTCTTCTAGTCTATTTTGTCTAAATCTTAACTCTTGTTTTATACAATTAATTTTTTCTAATAATTGTTCTCTATAAGTTTCATTCATTTTAAAAAGTTTTTTTCATAATATTCTTGTTTCTTTATCATAAGCTTTTGTATTTCTTTTATATTTTCTAAAGTATATTCTAAGTATTCCATATCTTGGGTTCTTTGGTATGTTATAATATTATTTATTAAAAGTTTATTGAGTAGGTCTAAATTTTCCATAGTTTGTAGCCAATATGTTAAATATTCGTAGTTTATCATTGATCTGAATATAGGTCATATAATTCATATGTTCTTTGGATAGTTAGTTCATGCCAATTTTGTTCTATTAATTCCATTATCTGGTTTAATTCTATTATTTCTTCAATAATTAAAATGTCATAAATTTTTCTTTTTATGTCAATATTAAGTGTTTTAAGGACATATAGAATAAGTATTTTATAATTATAATCTTCATCTAGTAAGTATGTATTCATCATTTTCATGATTTCTAAACAAATTTTTATTCCTTCTAACCTCTTTATCTATTAGTTGGAATTATCAAATTATCTTAAAGTTATTCTGAACAAATTCTTTTGGTCACTACTATGACTTTTTGGCCTCAATCAGTTACCCTAACAACGCCTTCAACAAGTTCGTACTTCCCCTCAAACGGCTTCTCTTTTGCCTAACTGGGTTTCCGGTTTCGGATGGCATAGTCTAGGCTTACCTATTCTCAGCCTACCTTCATTCATAGCAAACTACTTTGAATTTATTCAGTATAACAATACTATAGCATGATAATAATCAAATAATAATCAAGAGATTATCAGGAATAAGAAAGTTTAGTTATTCATATTGAAATATGAAAATACCTTAGTTTGTAGATTTTCTGGAGTTGAATCCTTCATAGGTTCGTGGTTGTTATTAAGTTTCTCCATTTAGATTTTTCTTATCTAGCTCTGATACCAATATGGAGGGGTACGGAAATAAGATTTCACTCTCCACTTTCCGTGGGAGTTGAGGGATGATCGTCCCTTACTTCTTAATCTTATTTATAAGCAAATCTACATGACCTTTACTATTCATGAATGACTTCTACTATTCATGAACAGTAACTGACTCTTACTATTTATACAGTAACTTGACCTTTACTATTTACATAATTGACATTTTACTATTTATGAATAGTTTTCTTGTCTTTTACTATTCATGAATAGTATCCTGTCTAACGATGACTCCAAATAAAAACAAACCAAATAAAAACAAACAACTTTACTTTTCTTTTTCTTTACAAGAAAAAGTAAGATTCCTACTTTTGACTAATATACATAGGTGTCTTCTTCATATCTTCTTTGTTGTCGGCTGTCTTTATCAGGCTGCCGGATAGATTATTCCAGTTGTACGGTTGGAACGTTATTATCTTCTCCTTGGCATTTTGAACATATATGCTCAATATTTAACTACTTTGATAGTTGTACAAAGATTCGTTAATAGTGCTGGCGAAATAAAGTTCTTTCTGATAGCTCTTGTTGTTGGTATATTTTCTGGTTTAAGAAGACTTAATATCCATTGTCGTATTTCTTCCATATCTCCTTCTCTAATTTCTCTACAATTAGAGTATATCATAGTATTGTCTCTACTATAATAGCTCCATATTGTATTGTTGTTCAAATAATTGTTTGCTAGTTAAAAGATGTGTAGCTATTCCAATAACTCTTTTGTTTGCATAGAAATCTGGAACATCTACAATAGGTATCTCGTTTTGTTTCTCTATTTTTTCTGGTATTAGCATATCTCTCGTTAATCCTATCTTTATGACTTGTATGACAGGTTTTATCTCGTCATATAATATTTCTGCAGTAGCTGTATAGAATTTAATAAAAAATAGCGTTTCTTTGGTAATTCTTTTATAAGTTAGGAAAGCTTTATATAGTTCTGGTATCTTTGAGATTTCTTCTCCTGTAGCTGTGTATACGGTGCTAAGTAATCCGTAGTTATAACAAGTGGTAATCAAGTTTGTATTTGTGCCTGGCAAAGCAATTAGTTTATTGTATCCCTGTAGGTGTTGGGTAATATAATATGTATTTGGTTCTTTTATATTTGTGGCTCTGGGGTGTTTATTCAAGTAAGTTTGGATTTTGTAAATATTTTCTATGTAGGTATGGGTAATATGGTTATATGTATTCTTTTGTTGGGCTAAATTTGTTTACATGCGTAGTGGTTTGTGGAGTAGGTACGGATTTTTGTATCTTGGGTGCTATGTATGGTCTATCAAATAGCTTGTTCATATTTGTATTTCTATAGCTTTTTTCTTCCCTTGTAGATCTTGATGTATCTGCAGCTGTATTTACACAAACGTTATGGGTTTTATGGAGTTTCCCAACGTCTCCTTCTAGGTCTGGAATTTTATCGTCTTTCAATCGACGTAGCTCCGCATGTTTAATGTCATGCTGCTGACTGCTAGCTTGCTTTTTTAGCTTCTGTATCTCACCATCCATATTATCCACTTTTGTACAAAGTGTAGTTAGGAGGTTGAGAGTACTTAGTGTGAGTAGTAGTATGGGATACTACTCATACATTATCCATTAAGACTTAGAGAACTCACTATGATCCTCTCAAAGCCTACTCGTGCAGTGCATGGATAGCATCCCATACTACCACCCACACTTCATAGAACTCATCAAGAAACCATAACACACATCTCAAATGATGGGAATAGGCATTAACCGAAATAGACCATAAGAGCTAAATCATGGAATCCGGTGTCATATGACACCACACTGAAGAAAGGTGTTCTACTTGCCTAAGGTAAAACTAGGTAGTATCTTAGCTTTGGTAAGAGGACCAGTGGCTAATATATGTCCTATGTGGGCACATAGTTATGGCATAGGAAGATGTTCATTGGAACTCTAGCCTAACATTGGGAGAGTTTCCATCTTACCACATCCACTCGGTGCTTAGCCTCCATTCCCACAAAGTAATTCATTTACATTAGCATCATTGTACTTGAGAGGGCTACCAATACTAGGTCTACCTACCCAAAGTACATTACACAAGAAATGGCCACCATCACTAGGTCTACTGATTCAAGGTACATTAGGGATAACTCATTGACTTTCCAAGAAAGGTGCCATAAACATTGGGTCTACCAATACAAGGTCATCATTTCACATATGAAGGGCTACCAACACTAGGTCTACCTATTCAAGGTTCATCACATTAGTTCCTAGACTTATCATGAAGGGCTACCAACACTAGGTCTACCGGTTCATGTCATAGCCTAGAATACTTCATCATTCATTTATGAAAGGAATGCCATTGGCCTATCGATTCATATTCATCAAGTCAAGACACATTCATTACTCAAGAGAGGATGCCTAAGCCTACCAACTCAAGTTTCAACAATCAACTATACTTCCATTCATTCAAGAAGAGGATGCATAAAGCCTACCAATTCAAGATATACTTCATCACATTACTTTCATTTATACAAGAAAAGGATGCATGAAGCCTACCAATTCAATATATACGTCATATAGAAGAAAACCCTTCACATTCCATCATCATCATCATTCACGAGTGTCAACTGAGAATATACTATCAACAACAACACAATTACATTGTATACATGATCATCATTCTATCATTGAAATCACATGCATATCCTTCACATCGTAATCATACATAGTAATTAAACACCTCCACCTTTCAAGTGGATCAACATATAATTAGGTCATAACTTGCCTTCAAGGCCATGAATCTCAAATCATCAACACACCAACAATTTACCATAATTAAGGCATAGATAATGATATAGTTCAATAACCTAAAGCAATTTATACAAAATCCCTTCATAAGCTTTCGTAATCATCAAACCCACTTCATAAGGAACAATTTAGGAATTGAGAGAAATCATGGGTTCATAGAGTATTTTCATCATAAATCATCAATTAAACACCAATACAATCATAATTTTTCATTAGAAACCATTTGAAAATGTTTGATGAAAGAACCCATGAGATTCAGTAAAACCCTAGATTTTAATACTTTGAAATCACTTTGGACTTGGCTCCTTGAATGAAAAGTTAGACAAGGATCAAAACCACCATACCTTAATAGATGAATTCAATGAAAATCTACTCAATTAGCCCTCCTCTTCAAGCCCTAAGACTTCTTCTTCTCATAGTCTTCAATGGAGCTCTAGAGAGAAGATATGTGGAGAGGGAGGGGTTTTGAATAAAGGAGTAAATGAAGTGTTTTAAGACTTGAAACTATTTATATTTATGATATAAACCATTTAAAATCAACCCCACATAATAAAACATTAAAAACAATTACATAAAAACCCCTAACTTGGGCAAGACCACTGGCAGTGAAAGGGGTCCAAGTCCACTTCTACTGTCAGTGAAAGGGGACCATGGTCCATGCTGGTGCCCATGATCCTCTAGCAGTGTGCTCCCTTGCCTTTCCAAGTCCCATGATTCTAAGGCATATTCACGACCACTTCTACGGGCCATGGTCAAGACCACTGACTGTGGAGTGGTCCGTGAAGTTTGGGCAGTTGCTTGTCCAAAGTGCCTTGCCTCCCATACCACAAAGTGACCTTCATGGCCACTTCTACAGACCGTGGTCAAGACCACTGGCCATGAAGTGGTCCGTGGACTTGAGGAAGTGATTGGCCAAGGTTGGGCAGCCTTGACCTTTGGCTTAGGCCTTGCCCCCTTGGCTTGGCACTTGCCCTTGCAACCCTCAACCAACTTCAAAAGGTCCATCCACTATGGAGTCTAACACGTATCTTGATGTTGACCCTCATGATTAGGCTTTAGTTCATCCTATCATTTTCTGGGTCGTTATATTATCCCCCACTTAGGAACATTAGTCCTCGAATGACACTTTTAAACACATTAAAGGGGTTAACGACTCAAGACTAGCAGCCCATAAATCATAACACATCAATATTATGCATAAATCATAAGAGGAAACATTAAATCCACATCCATAAACTCAATGCAATAAAAAGAAGTAGGAAATACATCCACCAACTCATTATGAACCAAAACATCTCATTTCTCATTTCATTGGAGGAACTTCCTTCCCCAAATCGTATCATTCTCATAATAACATCATTAGGTAATTATACAACTCTTTCAAGAACACATTCAAGCATGTACAACAAGTCAACTCATGAAACATTTAGACAACTCATTATAGATGCATATGTTAGAACACAATCTTGAAAACTCATTTTCTCAAATGAACATAAATTCCATTAAAACATGCATCTAATAAGGAGATCATGGAAACTCATTTTCACACATGACTCCAAAACATGAAACAAGCTACAAGGAAATCTTTGTCTCAAGCTTGAATAGGAATAGAAGAAAGTGACAAGGATATCAAAACTCACCACAGCCTACTATTCAACATACTATCCCCCACTTTGTAGAAAACCCAACTAAGGCTAACATGAAAACAAAATAGGAACCTCAACAAGACAATTATTACCATAAGGAACAATCGACATACCAGAGCTTTTAAACTAAGAAGGTCCTCATTAAGCAACTCTTGCTCACAACAACTTTACCAACACCACTCAAGGTCTCATATGAGTCTACTACACCGGGTCTAAACTCCTCAAACTCACTGAACCTCATAAGGTGAGAATCAAGCAAGCCTAACTCATGAATATCAATGACACTCAACCACCTTTCCATCTAAGCATATTATCTTCCCCCCTTAGGGGTAAGTCTAAGAAAACTCTTTACAACATCACTTCCTTCAATTCTAAGGTCGGAGCAAGACATCACTAAACCTTCATACTCATCACAGCTAGGCATTTCTAAAACACCACATTTCATTAACTCGTTCAACATACCTCAAAATTCATCATAACTAAGCCAGGTTCTACCAACAACACACATAACCATAAAGTAACCCAATCATACTAAAGTCAATATCACAATCTTTCATCTCAACTCTATCAAGTCACATAGCCATAGTTGGCATCACAACCAACCTTTTCTTTCCCTCAACCATTCTAGCATACTCCTTTCAAGTGGTCAAACATTAAAGACCATCGAATAAGGAACAAGAGAGGGATATTATAGAGCTAAACTCTATGGCACGACATGAAGAATGAAGAAGTGAAACTTTCTTAACACCCTATAGCCTCCTATTCATAAGGTGGCACACTTCACATTATGAACAAGACTCTACTAGGTGTGGTTTGAAACAACCCAAACCCATTCCAAAATCTTGTGCTCTGATACCATGTTTGTCACGACCCAGGGGTATATCATAGATGCAACATAGCGTACTCGACCCTGAAAGGGTCTCATACAAGCCTCATAACATTCTTGAACATAAGCACATTGGAAGATAGAGAAGAATTTAAAACTTTCTTTACAATCGAAAACATCTTTCATAAAAACAAGCGGAAGACTTCTAACTTTGTCCCAAACCATCTAAATACTCTTTGAATACAACATTGGGACTTAGCCCATACAAAAGCTTAACATAAACTAAAAGACAAAAAAAGGAACATAATGGGTTTTGTCCTCAAAACTGTGAGGACTCACCGAGTCATCATCTTCAAGCACCTTAGAAACCTATCTTTCAAGCATAGAACACCAATATCTCCAAACCCTGCACTTTGGTAAAAATGGAAAAGAAATATAGGTTAGCACATTCGATATACTAAGTATGGAAGCCATGCAAAAACATGCTTAAAACGGACATTCTCTTTGAAAGTCGTGCTTTTAAGCTATTTGGTAAAACTTCATGAATATTGATAAAAGAAGCATAATATAAGTCACAACCAACATACAAGTCATATTTTCACATTAGAACATAATCCATGTATAAACCTTTACCTTCACCTTAAGCCTTCACCTCAAGGAACCCTCAACCTATACTTTCTGCAATGTATGGGTAGCGTCCCATACCACCACCCACACTAAGGTACTACCTTAAAGCCACCAAAAGTGAACTTACCCTTCATCCTTTCCACCTTTACGCAATAAAGCACATAAGAGACATAAACATTACATAAGTCACATCATCATATTAAGACCAACATCTAAGACAACTCTAAGTCATACTTATACAATGTATGCGTTGTATCCCATACTACTACTCACACTAAGTACTCCTTTAAAGTCACCATAGACAAGGCACATTCATACACAATAAGTCATGACAATGAAGTAACGCATAATACAATCCAAGTATAGCATGCATCATCTCATTTAAGTATAAGTCAACATTCTTCATTAGCTTCATTTAGAGCACCTTCATTCATTAGACATTAGATCATCATTCTCATTAACTTTATCATAAGAGGACTTTCATACAATAGCCATTAAGACTTAGAGAACTCACTATGATCCTCTCAAAGCCTACTCGTGCAATGCATGGATAGCATCCCATACTACCACCCACACTTCATAGAACTCACATCTCACATGATGGGAATAGGCATTAACCAACATAGACCATGAGAGCTAAATCATGGAATGTGAAGGGCTTTCTTCTATATGATATATATCGTGAATTGTTAGGCTACATGCATCCTATTCTTGTATAAATGAAAGTGATGTGATGAAGTATATCTTGAATTGGTAGGCATTATGCATCCTCTTCTTGAATGAATGGAAGTATAATTGATTGTTGAAACTTGAGTTGGTAGGCTTAGGCATCCTCTCTTTAGTAATGAATGTGTCTTGACTTGATGAATATGAATCGATAAGCCAATGGCATTCCTTTCATAAATGAATGATGAAGTATTCTAGGCTATGACATGAACCGGTAGACCTAGTGTTGGTAGCCCTTCAAGATGAGTCTAGGAACTAATGTGATGAACCTTCAATCGGTAGACCTAGTGTTGGTAGCCCCTTCGTATGTGAAATGATGACCTTGTATCTGTAGACCCAATGTTTATGGCACCCTTCTTGGAAAGTGAATGAGCTATCCCTAATGTACCTTGAACCGGTAGACCTAGTGATGGTGGCCCTTTCTTGTGTAATGTAATTTGGGTCGGTAGACCTAGTGTTGGTAGCCCTTTCAAGTACAATGATGCTAATGTAAATGAACTACTTTATGGGAATGGAGGCTAAGCACCGAGTGGATATGGTAAGATGGAAACTCTCCCAATGTTAGGCTAGAGTTCCAATGAGCATCTTCCTATCCCATAACTATGTGCCCACATAGGATATATATTAGCCAGTGATCTTCTTACCAAAGCTAAGATATTACCTAGTTCTACCTTAGGGAAGTAGAACACCTTTCTTCGGTGTGGTGTCATATGACACCGGATTCCATGATTAAGCTCTCATGGTCTATGTCAGTTAATGCCTATTCCCATCATGTGAGATGTGCATTATGGTTTCTTGATGAGTTCTATGAAGTGTGGATGGTAGTATGTGATGCTATCCATGCATTGCACGAATAGGCTTTGAGAGGATCATAGTGAGTTCTCTAAGTCTTAATGGCTAATGTATGAAAGTCCTCTTATGATAAAGTTAATGAGAATGATGATCTAATATCTAATGAATGAAGGTTCTCTAAATGAAGCTAATGAAGAATGTTGAATTATGCTTAAATGAGATGATGCATGCTATACTTGGATTGTATTATGAGTTACTTCCTTGTCATGACTTATTGCATATGAATGTGCCTTGTCTATGGTGACTTCAAAGGAGTACTTAGTGTGAGTAGTATTATGGGATGCTACTCATACATTGCACAAGTATGACTTAGAGTTGTCTTAGATGTTGGTCATAATGTCATGATGTGACTTATGTAATGTTTATCTCTCTTATGTGCTTTATTGCGTAAAGGTGGAAAGGATGAGGTAAGTTCACTTTTGGTGGTACCTTAGTGTGGGTGGTGGTATAGGATGCTACCTATACATTGCACAAGTTATAGCTTGAGAGTTACTTGAGGTGAAGGCTTAAGGTAAAGGTAAAGGTTCATACGTGGATTAGGTTCTAATGTGAAAATATGACTTGTATGTTGGTTGTGACTTATATTATGCTTCTTTTATCAATGTTCATGAAGTTTTACCAAATTGGCATAAAAGCACGACTTTCAAAGAGAATGTCCGTTTTAAGCATGTTTTTGCATGGCTTCCATACTTAGTACATGTAATGTGCTAACCCACATTTCTTCTCCATTTTTACAAAAGTGTAGGGTTTGGAGATATTGGTGTTCTATGCTTGAAGGATAGGTTTCTAAGGTGCTTGAAGATGAAGACTTGGTGAGTCCTCAGAGTTTCGAGAACAAAACCCATTATGTTCCTTTCTGTGTCTTTTAGTTTAAGTTAAGCTTTTGTATGCGCTAAGTCCCAATGTTGTATTTAAAGAGTATTTAGATGGTTTGAGACAAATTTAGAAGTCTTCCGCTTGTTTTTATGAAAGATGTTTTCGATCGTAAATAAAATTTTAAATTCTTCTCTATTTTCCTATGTTCTTATGTTCAAGAATGCTATGAGGCTTGTATGAGACCCCTTCGGGGTCGAGTACACTATGTTGCATCTGAGGTGTACTCCCGGACAAACATGATATCAGAGCACAAGATTTTGGAATGGTGTTAGGTTGTTTGAAACCACACTTAGTAGAGTCTTGTTCATAATGTGATGAGCACCACATTATGAATAAGAGGCTATATGGTGTTAAGAGAGCTTCACTTCTTCATTCTTCAAGTCATGCCATACAGTTTAGCTCTATAATGTCCCCGTCTTGCTCCTTATCCGATGGTCTTTAGTGTTTGACCACTTGAATGGAGTATGCTAGAAGGGTTGAGGGAGAGAAATGGTTGGTTGTGACGCCAACTATGGATATGTGACTTGATAGAGTTGAGATGATAGATTGTGATTTTGAATTTAGTATGAATGGGTTGCATATGTGTGTTGTTGGTAGAACCCGGCTTAGTTATGATGAGTTTTGAGGTATGTTGAAAGAGTTGATGAAATGTGGTGTTTTAGAAATGCCTAGGTGTGATGAGTGTGAAGGTTTAATGATATCTTGATCCGACCTTAGAGTTGAGGGAAGTGATGTTGTAAAGAGTTTACTTACCCCTAAGGGGGTGGGGGTGGGGTGGGAGGGGGGGGGGAAGATAATGTGCTTAGATGGCAAGGTGGTTGAGTGTCATTGATGTTCAGGAGTTAGGCTTGCTTGATTCTCACCTTATGAGGTGTAGTGAGTTTGAGGAGTTTAGACCCGGTGTGGTAGACTCATATGAGACCTTGAGTGGTGTTGGTAAAGTTGTTGTGAGCAAGAGTTGCTTAATGAGGACCTTCCTAGTTTAAAAGCTATGGTATGTCGATGGTTCCTTATGGTCATGAATGTCTTGTTGAGGTTCCTATGTTTTTTTCATGTTTTCCTTAGTTGGGTTTTCTCCTAAGTGGGGGATAGTATGTTGAATAGTAGGTTGTGTTGAGTTTTGATATCCTTATCACTTTCTTCTATTCCTATACAAGCTTGAGACCAAGAGTTCCTTGTAACTTGTTTCATGTTTTGGAGTCATGTGTGAAAATGAGTTTCCATGATCTCCTTATTATATGCATGTTTTAATGGAATTTATGTTCATTTTAGAAAATGAGTTTTCATGATTGTGTTCTAACATATGCATCTATAATGAGTTGTCTAAATGTTTCATGTGTTGACTTGTTGTACATGCTTGAATGTGTTCTTGAAAGAGTTGCATAATTACCTAATGATGTTATGATGAGCATGATGTGATTTGGAAAACAAAGTTCCTCCAACAAAATGAGAAATGAGATGTTTTGGTGCATAATGAGTTTGTGGATGTATTTCCTACTTCTTTTTATTGCATTGAGTTTATGGATGTGGGTTGATGTTTCCTCCTATGGTCTATGCATAATATTGATGTGTTATGATTGATGGGCTGCTAGTCTTGAGTCATTAACCCCTTTAATGTGTTTAAAAGTGTCATTCAAGGATGAATGTTTCTAAGTTTGTAATGAGGTTTCATGTTGTGTAATGTTGTCTCGAGCCTTGTTTGATGGAGTTTAGTGAGTCAATGCCAAGATACATGTTAGACTCCATAGTTGATGGACCTTTTGAAGTTAGTTGAAGGTTTCAAAGGCAAGTGCCAAGGCAAGGGGGCAATGCCTAAGCCAAAGACCAAGGCTGCCCAACCTTGGCCAAGCACGGCCTGAAGTCCACTGACCACTTCACGGTCAGTGGCCTTGACCACGGTCCGTAGAAGTGGCCGTGAAGGTCACTTGGTGGCATGGGAGGCAAGGCAGTTTGGCCAAGCTACTGCCCAAACTTCACGGACCACTCCACGATCAGTGGTCTTGACAACGGCCCGTAGAAGTGGCCGTGAGGATGCCTTAGCATCTTGGGGCTTGGCAAGGCAAGGGAGCACACTGCCTAGAGGACCACGGGCACCACCACGGGCCATGGTCCCCTTTCACGGACCATAGAAGTGGACTTGGTCCCTGACGGGGCTGCCCAAGTTAGGGGTTTTATTTCTCTAAAACCGAAAGAAGTTCATTCTTTTAAATATTCTCTCTCTAACTCAAGGAAGAAGAAGGAAGCCATTGAAGCTAGGGTTGGTGGATTTTCGAGGTGTTTCTTCTTCAATTTTGGTGGGGAATCTATATCAAGGTATGGTAGTCTTGATCCTTGTCTAACTTTTCATTCAAGGAGCTAATTCAAAGGTGATTTCAAATCATGAAAATCTAGGGTTTTTACTCAATATCATGGGATCTTTCATCAAACAATTTCAAAAAGGTTTCTAATGTAAAATTATGATTGAATTAGTGTTTAATTAATGATTTATGATGAAAATACTCTATGAACCCATGAATTCTCTCAATTCCTAAATTGTGCCTTTATGAAGTGGGTTTGATGATTGTGAAAGCTTATGAATGAAGTATGTCTAAATTGCTTTGGATTATTGAATTGTATTATTATATATGCCTTAATTATGGTAAATTGTTGGTGAGTTGATGATTTGTGATCATGGCCTTGAAAGGGCTAGTTATGCCCAAATACTTATTCTAATAGAATTGTTCTTGAGCTATTGATCCACTTGAAAGGTGGAGGTGTTTAATTACTATGTATGCTTATGAAGTGAAGTATATGTGCGTGATCACTATAGATGTGTTATGATCATGGTTAGAAGACAATTGTATGAATGTTGATGAATATGTGAAAGGTTATTCTCACATACATACACACTCATGAATGAAGTTCTATGATGATGTTAATGATGATGTGTCTATTGAAAGTCTATTCTCGATTGTACTCTAATGAATGATAATGACTTGTTGTGAAAGGACTTTCTCACAATAAGGGGATTCTTAGGTGAAAGGCTATTCTCATCTTTGAATCTATGAGATTTCCAATGAATGAATGAATGTTAGGTTTGGGATGGATGCTTATCTAGGAGTTGAGGCGGAGTGTCTAGTAACAATCTCTTGAGATGGATGCTCATCCGTGAGTTGAAGTGGGGTATCTAGTAGCAATCTCCCTATCCCATAACTATGTGCCCACATAGGTCTAGCTAGTGATCGACTTAAGCTAAAGAATAATGGTCTTACCTTAGGCAAGTAGGAATCCCTTATCCGGTGAGGGTGACACCAGAATTCCATGAATTGCTCACATGGTCTATGTCGGTTAAGGCTTACCCCCACAAAGAATGTTAATGAACTATGGCTTCTCAAGGATGCACTACTTAGTTTGGGTGGTGGAATGGGACGCCATCTATGTATTGCACAAGTAGGCTTTGAGAGAGGTTGTGGTGTGTTCCTTTATAATGTTAAGTTTAATGAATGTACTCTTATAATGATATTTATGAGAATGGTGATCTAATGTTTAATGAATGAAGGTGCTCTTAATGTAATGAAGCTAGTGAAGAATGTTGACTCTTATATGTTTAAATGTAAAGATGTATGCTATACTTGGTTTGTGTCATGAGTTACTTCCTTGTTATGAATTATTGTATATGAATGGGCCTTGTCTAGGGTGACTTCAAAGGAGTACTTATTGTGAGTAGTAGTATGGGATGCTACTTGCACATTGCACAAGTATGACTTAGAGTTGTCTTAGATGTTGGTCTTAATGTGATTCATGTGATGTTTATGTTTCTTATATGCTTTATTGTGTAAAGGTGGAAAAGAGGAATGGTAAGTTCACCTTTGGTGATCTTAATGTGGTACCTTGGTGTGGATGGTGGTATGGGACGCTATCCATACATTGCACAAGGTATAGCATGAGGTTACTTGAGGTGGAGGCTTAAGGTGAAGGTAAAGGATTACATGGGATTTTGTTCAAGTGTGAAAATGTGACTTGCATGTTGGTTGTGACTTATATTATTCCTCTTTTATCAATGTTTATGAAGTTTTACCAAAATGGCATATATCATGACTTTCAAACAAATGTCCTTTTTAAGCATGTTTTTGCATGGCTATCATACTTAGTACTTTATGTTCTAACCCATATTTTCTTTACCTTTATGAAGTGTAGGGATTGACACTCAATTTGATTCTCCCTAGTCAAGCTTGGAATAGAGTTCTCCAAGACATTTTGGGTATTTCCTCATAGATCGAGGACAAGGACTTTTATTGTTCTAGTTCTTTCATGTTTTATGACTATTGTTAAGATTTCGATTGTAAAGGGCCGTGACCCTATCTTGTATAAAGTTTTGTCCAAGATGGCCATGTAAGACTTTAGAATTCTGCTGCTTTATAAATGTCTTTAGATGGTATAGTTTTTGAATAAAAAGTTTTAATTCTGTACTATTTCTATTACCTATGCGATAAATGAATGCTATGAGGCATGTATACGATCCCTTCGGAGTCGAGTACGCCGTGTTATGACTAGGGGGTGCTCTCGGGTTGTCACAGTTTTGGATACAAGTGATACAAGAGAAAATGAATACAATGATATAAGAGCGAATGCATACAAATGATATAAGTGAGTGAGTGAGAGAGAGAGAGAGAGAGAGAGAGAGATCAGAGAGAGAAAAGGTGGAATTATAAAATACAACCTAAATTTATATATGAATATAACAAATAATGTTATCTAACACTGAAAAAATATAAAAATATATGTAGAGAGAGAAGTGTGAGAGAGAGGGAATACAATCTAAATGCATGTAAATATAACAAATGGACTTACCTTACACCTTAACAATAAATAGAGAGAGGAGGAAGAGAGATGATTCAACCTAAAAGCATATATCAATACAATTAATACCTAAAAAGAAAGAGAGAGGGGGGGGGGGGGCTATAGAGGGAGAAGAGATAGGCGAGCTAGAGAGGGGGAGAGGAAAAGAGAGACAGTGTGGAAAGAGCAGAGAACAAAGCCAAGAGAGAAGAGAGTAAAGAGAAGAGATATATTTTTAATTTCTTAATTTGGCATGTCAAACAGTAGTTATGAATTGTAAATACCTAAAATATAAACATAGATATCTAATTATGTCCAAAATAATAATAATCATTAAAAAATATTCTCTTTTTATAATTTTTTATCCATGTTTAGATACTCCTTTATACATTTTTTTTTTCTAATCTTTACATTCATGTATTTTTACATTATTACTTGGAAACTATTTAATATATATACATATTTAATTATTGGCTATTCAAGATAAGAAAGATTGTACCCACTAAATATTTTTGTCGTATCGAATATTTTGAAGTATTCATTGCATTTACAGACTTTTTTAGTTGTGTGTCATGCAATGAAACTTATTATCTTTGAAGATTATATTAATAATGTTATCACTTTGAAACTTTTTCATTTGATAAAAGAATTTAATTAGAGGTTTCAATGTGGAAAAACTTCTACTAAGTATTTTTTTTGTAAATATGAATTGTATGAGGCACTCATTGTATTCAAATATTTGCTTTATTTATTTTGTTATGATACTTATTCGCTTTAAAGATTATGTTAAACATGTTTTTTTTAGTCATTCAATAGGCATTCAATTAATATTATAACGTTTATGAAGCTTTAACAAGCCAACAAACTAAAAATGATAAAACATTGAAAAAGTTTTAAAATATGTTATAGGTTTTATTTAAAATATTTTGATACGTCATATCATATAGTACCAAAAAAGGAGTAACTCTTAGAGTTAAAAGTTGAAATTTTAAAATACCCATTGACGTAGAATGACCATTTTATTCTCCACTAAAACTCTACTCCTAAATATTTTATATACACATACCTCAATATGCATTCAATTAAATTCTACTATTAGATATAAATATTCTTATTGGATCAATTAATTGTATAGTTATCTCTTCAAAGAATATTATTCTTAACTCAAAAAATAATTAAATAGTTGTAATTAGGGGTGTTCACGGCTTGGATAAAAACTTATCCAAACCAAAAACTAAAAAAATAAACCAATTTTATTTGTGTTTTTTTTTAGATTCTTAAAAACTGATAGTATTTGATTAGATTATGGTTTTGTTTGAAAAAATGAAGAAATAGCCAAACCGAACAGAAAAGTATATACTTAGATTTTACTATCATACAAATAAATTATATTATTTTATAAACAATTTTAAAGATATTATAAATACTTTCATCATGATTTATTTATAATTTACTTATGAAAAAAGACCAAAGGTAAAAACATTTTTCTTATTAGTTCCATGTATCTG